>JBAMCR010000076.1:0-67434 GCA_037075045.1 Mulgravea parasiatica
TTAGCTATAATTCCGTTTCAAAGATGTTTTTTTGTTTTTCTTAAAGGCTGCACGAAATAAGCTGTGAACCGCTGTATTTCAATAATAAATTGAAACAAGAAAATATTTATTAAGAACTTTAAATGTAAATAAACGTTGATAGTTGACAGTTAATAGTTTATTTTAAATAAAATAATTTTTGAGAAATATAGGTTTTAATTTGTGTGTGTAATTTTTAGTTTTTTTTTTCAGTAAAATAAAGATGAATAATAAGCAAAAATTTATTATTATAAAAGGCAATGAGCTACTGTGTTGTCTACTTTGTGTATGCTTAAATAGGTATGTATGTATGAATACATACACACACATATATGTATGTATATATACATGTGTGTGTGCACATACATTTACGATTAAACTCAGCCATTAGCTCATTTATTAACCATAAAATCTTGTGGTTTATACACTTGGGCAATCTTTACTGTAAAAATGTACATACACATATGTATGTATGCATGTATATTCACGAGTGTACGTATGTATGTATGTATGTATGTACATACATATCAAAATTAAGCTTCACATTACAAATTAGCGCCCCCAAGCGGCATGTAAAAACAATAATCAACCGCAGCAACAGCAAACATGCTCTCACTCTTGCTCTCGCTCTCTTTAAGATTATCTCTTATTCTCTATGCATTCTCTCTCTCTCCCTCTCTCTCTTCATTACTCTTTGTTTTTTTTGTTTTGTGGTTTTTCTCGTGTCGCACGTTTTAAAGAACGAAAACAAAAAAAAAAAGAAATATTTTTTTCACTTAATTTTTGTTACATTTTCATGTTAATAATAATAATGCTGTTGTTGTTGCTGCTGCTGCTGATGAGGAAAGTTGGTTTTTTTGTTTGTGGGGTTTTTTTTTGTATAACTTTCTGTTATGGTGTCTTTATAGTGTTATCGGTCGGTCAGAAAGTCTCTCGAGACGTCCATAGGACAGACAAAATGCGGCCAACGTCGCTGCAATGACGCTGCAGTCTACAGAATGTAACAGGCGCACAGCAGCAGCAGCAAATTGTTGGTAGCTTTAAAATAACAATAACAACAACAACAACAACAACAAAAACAAAAAAGCACAACAGAGCGAACGCAAATGTTTGTGCATGTGTGTGTAAGACAGAGAGAGAGAGAGAGAGAGAGAGAGAGCGCCATGCATACGTATATTCACATATGTGTTGTATGTATATGTGAATTGTATTAGACCTTTTGACTCTCGCGCATGTGTGATTATTACTGTAGTTGACTTGTTCTTCTTCTTGTTGTTGTTGTTATCGTTGTTGTTGCTAGTTTTTACTCTTCTTCTTCTTATTTGGCTCTCTTTAAACAGTATGCGTGCGTATGTGTTTTTTTGTATGTTAACATTGAAACATTATGTTTATATGTATGTATGTATTTATTTTTATTAATTGCGCTCATATATTAAGTCTTTAAATTTTATAATAAAATTATTAAAACAAAAAACAAATTAAATTGTTTTGTTTTATTGTGATTTTTTTTTTGTAAATTATTTTCGCTCACCGATTTTCCAGCGCCGACAATGCGACTTAAATCGTTTGCGTATCTTTTGCTACGCATTATTCTTCCCAGGTATAAAAGCAACAACCAACAACAACCACGAAGCGGACAAATTGGAATTGTATATGTATGTATGTATGTATGTATATGGGATGTAGGTGGTTGGCTGGATAGGAGATAATGACAACTGGAGCTGAGTGTTGGGTGGGCGGGTGGTTGCTGTTTTATATGCTGCTTATTATTAAAGCAGCAGCTGTTATTGTTGTTGTTGTTGTTGTTGTTGCTGCTGTTGTTGTTGCTGCTGCAAATGCGACGAACGGCAGATGAAAACCATCACTTCCGGAGGCGCTTCAAGTACTGAGGAATGTTGTATATACATGAAAAGCCTGTGTGTATGTGTGTGCAAGCAATAGCAGCAACAGCAGCAAAAAAGCGTCGACGTCGACGTCGACGCGAACAGCAACAGCGGCAGCAGCAGCAGCAATAGAAGGAAAGAAAAAAAAAACAGAAAAAGAAAAAAAAAAAAGAAAAGAAAGAAATCAACAAACTCAACACAGCGAATGAGCCACGCAAAATAAAAGGAAAAGCAGCTTGCCAGAGCCAGAGCCAAAGCCAAAGCCAAAGCTAAAGTAGTGGGCAACAAGCTATGAGAAGGCTGATGGGCGGGTGACGGCAGAGCGTTGTGTTTGGTTGGGCGGGGGGCAGATGTGGGGTGAGGTGTGTAGAAGATGCTAAAGCTGCTGCAAAGACAAGCAGGCGATGATGAAAGAGAGGTAGGTATGTAGGTATGCATGTACATATACACTGTATGTATGTATGCAAGATACAAAAACAAAAAAATACTTGCAAAAACTGTCTGATGTATGTATGTATTTATGATGTATGTATGTGTATGTACATACATAGATATGCATTCAATTACATATGACACGGCTGTTAAGCATTTTAATGTTAATGTTAAGCTTAATGTTAACTATCTAGAATCAGTTGCATCAAGCATTAGACATACCATACATACACTTACACGTACACATACACATGCATTAAAGTGCATACACACACACACACACACATAGCTGTATATGTAAGTGTAATAAGAACTGGTTCTAAAAGCTCGCCCTGTCTCTTTATCTCACACTCCATCGGCATTAACTCTCTCTTTTTCTCCTTGAACCCATTCTCCCTACTCCCAATCCTCTCGTTCGCTTGCTCTCTCTCTCTCTCTCTCTCTCTCTATCTCACTTTCTAGACTTATTCGCCATTCGCATTAGCCGAACTGCGCTTAGAACTGACACAGATTGTAAACTTAAAAAATAAATATGCTTAAAATAATATAAAATAAATAAACACACACACACACACACACTTAAAACTTGCAAAAAAAAAGTGAGCAACAAATAAAAGATTATCATTATTTATTATTTGAAGATACACTTTAAAATACAGAACTTTTATAAATTATATTTTTTTTAAATTTTATTCTATATGTATGTGTATGTAATTATATGTATGTATTTTAAACTTTATTCGTTTCGATTTATTAATAAATAATTATAAAAATATGCAAAATAGAACTTAAACATACAATTGTTTTTGTATTCTTTAAAAATTATAATATGAATTAAATTACAAATAATTATGTAATATTTAATGAGTCGTAACATTTTAATAGAAACAAAAATGGTTTTTGTTTTATTGTAATTCTGGACTTTTAAAAATATAATATAAAATATAAATTTAATCATATTTCTGCAAATCCATTTTAAAAGATATTTTCAAAAATATATAAAAAAAAATTTAAAGAAACCTAATTATAGAATTTCATATTTACAAATTGCTGCAACTTGTTGCTGCTATCAACTGACACATACACACATTTAAAACAAAAATAAATATACAAAAAAAATTTAATTTAATATATATTATTAATTTATTTACCAGCAAATGTCTTAGTATCATACTCCCTTGTGGAGCGAGACGAACACAACTGAACGCGGCGAGAGATTAATGATGATGATGATAATAATAATAATAATGCTAATAATATAGAATAATAAAAAAAATAATGCAGATGATAATACTAATATTATATTATAGCAAATAATAATAATAATAATGTTAACTATTCAATAGTCAAAAAAATAATGATAATAAATTTATCAATTTTATCGTGATAATTAAAAATAATAAAAAAAAATAAAATAATACTAATGATAATAAATTAACATATTATTCAAATATGCTAATTATTAAAATGAAGATCATTATTTAAAAGTTAGAGTTATGTATGTACATATATAAAAAAAAAAAACAAAATAAAAAAAGCAGAAAGTTTGCTCAGAAACACAAAAAAAAAATTATTATAATATTTATAATTATATATATAAAAAAAATAAAACAAAATATAAAAATATTTAGAACCGATTTAACGGGGTGCGACAAGCGTGCCCAGGGGTCGCTCGGGTCTAGCTAGGGGTCTAGGCCGGGTATCTTCGTTTCGGGTTTCGAATTTCGGCTATTTCTGTTTCTGTTTTTTTTTTTGTTTTCTTTTCCTTTTCCTTTGTGTTTTTGTTTTTTTTTTCTTTCTTGCTGTTGCTGGCCGGCGCGAAACAAGTTTATAAATAGCTGAAGCGCGTATAGGATACAGTACGAGGCACCACGGACCTTTAAGTGGCAATGGCAATGCCAACACGCAGTCGATACAAAAGGGTAAACACACATATACAAATACATACGTATACACATGCATACGCACACACAGAGAGACAGGGAAAGAGATGCTATGACGATGACGATGACGATGCCTGGGTCTGGGTCTGGGTCTGCTCTGGTCTGGCCTAGCCTGGAAATCGTTTTGTCTAAAGGGTGAAGGGGTAAAAGCCGGTTAAAATTGTTCTAGGTTGTTATGTGTATGCGCGCGCGTATGCATGTGTATCTCTATGTTTGTATGTATGTGTATATGGAGTTTGGTTGTCGGTAACTCGGTTCGCTTTTTGGTCGGTTCGCTCGTTAACGTTGTGCGTGAACGCGCGCGCTTGAGTTATGGCCCAAATAGTATTACATTTTTCATTTTTTTTTTTGTGGGAGTACTGCAAACAAAAACAAAAACAACATCAAAAAATATCAAAAAAAAAAAAACAAAAATATATATATATAGTACATACGTAACTGAAGAATTCATGCAGCAAGCAGCATTTGGTTCGTTGAAAATTTTGAGTTGTTTTTCGTTTTTTTTTTTTTTTTTTGGCAAGATGATGTACATTTAATCAAACGCACATACATCACACACACACATACACATATACATATATATATATGTATATATATATATATATATATATATGCAATCCACCTACTCATATACACATGCCACAGCATCCGACAGGAATATTGGAAGCTTCGGAATGAGAACGAGAGCAACAACAACAACAACAGCAGCAACAACTAAAGAGAATTGCAGCGAATGGCACTCGCTGAGCAAAAAGCAAACAGGATATGCAGCGCAGGCAACAGCCAGGAAGCAGACGCTTTAAATGCTCTTGCCAGGATTCTGTTGTGGCACTGAAGGTGTACGTACTCCTTCCTTTTCTTAGTCTTCTTCATCTTGCTACTGCTGTTGTTGTTGCTTTTGTTGTTGTTTTTGGTTATGCGGCACAAGCTGCATTCTCAGTTGTGGCCAAAAAGAGATGGCCTTCTACATAAATGTGCAATACACAACCAACAGGCGGCATGAGATGGCAATTGCTGGTTAACAAATATGTTAGAGAACCAAAGGGAGAGACGGAGACGTGTGACGAGAGAGGAAAGAGAGAGAGAGAGAGAGGGAAGAGAGAGAGGAAAGAGAGAGCGCGCGCGGTTGCTATAGACAAGGAAACGTAAAAAGTCAACATAATAATAAAAGTCAAATAACAAAAAACAAAAAAAAAAACACACACACACACAAACACAAAAATTACCTAAACTGCAAAAAAAAAAAGAAATAATAATAGAAAATAATCAGCAGAACACGCAACAGTAAAAGCAACAAACAGACAAAGTAATTGTTGCAAGTCTGAAGAGCTAATCAAGTGACTGAAAACAGGTTGCCAAGCCGCAAATTATTATTTATGCAGCTAAGCGAAATTGTTGGCCAAAAGATGTATTCATATTGGTCAAAGAGAAAGAAACAAACAACAGAAAACAAAAAAAAAAAAAAAATGTAACAAAACAAAAACAACCCAAATAAAATACAAAAAATATCGCTTAATTTTTTGAGTACAACTGAGACATTAATTTCTTAGCTTTTTTGTTTTTAATTTTTTTTGCTATAATTTTATATATATTTTATATTTATATTTTATTTATTTTTATTTTGATTAATTTTAAATTGATTTTTAAAGCTCAAAAAGCAACGCTGATAAGTAGGCAACAGTTTTTTTCTACTTCCAGTTCTTCGTCTTCTTTCACAAAAAAAAAACTCATGTAACTCAAAGTAACAGTAAATTGATTGGACTGAGGTTATCAAATACAAATGATCAAATAACGGCATCTTTTCATACGTAACTACAATAGAAACTTACGTTACGTAAGCAAAGTCGTCAACTGAATTTGGCTTGAAATGTATTTAAAAAAACTTGCAAGACAAATATTAATTCATAATATTATTTATTTTTTATCAACTTTATTACCGCTACGTAATACGCAACATATAATACGTAATAACGTAACGTACATACATGCATCGATGTTTATTTACATAGAATGGCCTTTAAATCATTTTGTTTGCGTCATTGAATGCTGTTATAGCATCATTACAGTCAATCCATCACACACACACACACACACACACATATATACATATATACAATGCATACATACACACATATGCATATTTACAGTGCATACATACATAAATAATTTGGTGGAAATGGCTGTAATGTAATTATGATGAAATTCCTGTTCGGGCGCCTTGACATTTTTACATAAACTGCAAGACAAGCGACCAGTTAATGAAATGGAAAGAGAGAGAGAGACAAAGAGTGAGAGAGAGAGAGATAGAGAATTGTGCAAAATAAGCTTATAAATGAATAGGCCATAATTGTTTTATCGCTAGCTAAAACTAAATGGCATAGGGGCGTGGCAAGTTTATGGCTATGCTAAATGCAAGCATTGTCTTATGCGATGCGTCAAGTGCTCGCTGGCGGCACAAAATAGCGAATGCGTGCTCTATATGTGTATGTATATATGTATATATATATATGTGTGTGTGTGTGTGTGTGTGTATGTGTGTGTGACTTGCATGTTGATGCATGATGCGCGCGCGCTGCACATGAAAAACATTACCAAAGTGCCAACGACAAGGACAATGGGCGATTGGGCGCAATAGATGTTGGAATGAATTTTGGCCGGGATTTTGTATGTCTATGTGTATGTGTGTGTGAGCTTCGGCAATGGTTAACGGTACTACAACACTAAACGGTCGGCTGGCTGGCTGGCTGGTTAACTGTCTCGGGTTTTCAGGCTTTCAATCAGCACTCGCCGTTGTTGCCAAATCGTGAAAATTTTTTCGGCAACCGCCTCCGCCAACAACGATGGCGACGACATTTTGGATTCGTTACCTCGCATTGTTGTTGTCGGTCGCTCGCTCGGTATATATCCATATAATATATATATAAATATATATATTGTATATACATACATATATAATGCAGGCAGTTGCATTTTGCAACGCCAGATGGCGCTGCAAATGCATTTTTGGCAAGAAATTGCTTTTGGTTTTGATTTTGTTTCTTTTACTTTCAAGCTAGAGGCAGCACATAAAGAAAGAGAGAGACAGAGAGAGAGAGAGAGAGCGCGCGAGAGAGAGCAATGGCTAAAAAACATAATTGAAAAGCGGCAACAACGAAGAGAAATGGAAAGTTAAAACATCTTTGTTTAAGTAGATTTTACTGAAATAGAAACAAAGGGCAACACACTGTTTAAATCTATTTTCATAAGAGATTTTATTAAGTTTAATAAGCGAGTTATTACTGAATTAAATAATTAATAATACTTTTGCTTACTTTTTTTAAAATAATAATTGCACATACGCATACATACATATGGTATGGTACATACAAATATTACATCATCAGTGGAATTTATTTGAAAAAATAATAAACAAAAGTCCTTCATTGATTAAACATTTCAACCCAAATTAATTCTTATTTAATTTATAATAAATATATTATAAAATACATATAGATATATTTATATATATATATATTTTTTTTTTAAAGTTTTTTATTGCAAATTCTTTTTTAAACATTTTTCTTTTATATACCATAAACATATATAAAATTATTTAATTTAACTAAATAATCTTTAATAAAATTAATATTAAACTATTATTACAAAAATTGTGGCAAAAAATTCAACTGGATTTTTATTTGTTAATATCGAATAAATAAATAATGATCACAAACTGATGATGTTGGTAATCGAACTGAATGGCATTTGATCAAACATTTGATACACTCATATACATACATACATAGATACACATGTAAAAATGTATGCCTGTATGTATGCATGTGTTAATATTTTTCACATAGAAACGTACATTTTGCTAAACAATTCGCAATCGATATCGATATCGATATCGAAATCGAAATGGAAATGCTAATCGAATTCGTTGTTGAGGATTGGGCGTTAAATGGGGCGGGTTAAGTGTGGGGCGAAGGGGGAGACGTCAGGTGTTTTGGTTAGTTTGCTGATTTATGTATACCCAAAACTATAACTAAGCAAAACGGGTGTGTGTGTGCGCTAGGGAGAGAGAGAGAGAGAGAGAGAGAATAAGAGGTAGAGAGTGAGGAGAAGGTAGCACAAAACCAGAGCATTAAACATGGCCAACGATTTTAGGCAGAGAGGCGACGGTGGGGGGCTGCTATTGCAATGGCTGCTGCTGCTCTATTTATATGTATTTGTGCCTGTATATGTATTTATGTGTTGTGTGTGTGTGTGTTTTTGCTGATAGACACAAAACCGAAACGAGGCGGCTCTGTAGTTTCAAAGCCATAGCAATTGCTGTTGTTGTTGCTGCTGCTTCGGCTGCTGGAAGTGGAAACTAAACAACAAAAACAACAACGAGAACAACATTTGCTAAATACACACTGGAAATGGCGCTGCCACCCATTTTTTGGCCCCTAGCTCGAGGCAGAATTCATTGCATTGGAAAACTAAAACTGAAACCAAACCAAAAGGAAAACCAAAACCAAAACCCAAAAACCAAAACGAAAGCCAAACAATTTTTAGCGGACGCCGTTATTGTTAAAATGTATATACATATGCAATACATATACATGTAAATACATATACAATACATAGATATGTATATGTAAAACGGTTTATTAAAACTGAATAGTTTGATAGTATTACAAAGGAAAGAATGCTTAAAAGTCAAGACCAGAGAATAAAATCCTAAACAAATACAACAATGTATGTATACATACATACATATTCACACATACATATACAACTATATATAAATTAAAGAAAAAGAGTTTTGAATTAAAAGTCAGAATCATTTAATAAATAAAATAAAAAATATAAATATAACATTTTTTAAATTTGTTTTTAATAAATAATAAACTGCATCAATAATAATTTATTTATTTTGTTTTCGTTGTCTTTGCATGCATTCTATTCTATTCTATTTTTCTAAATAAATTAATGGCATTAAATTATTAATTTGTTTTTAATTTCAATAAAAACAAAAAACGCCGAAATTTATAATTCTCTTTTTTCTATTTTATAAATTTCTTTAAGAATTTATATTTCATTTTATTTATTTCTTATTTATTATTTTATAATTTTTTTTTTTTTTGAGTTTATATTTAATAGGTAAGTTTTTATACTTTAGTTGTATCTAAATACGTTAATTATATTTATTAAATTTTTGGTAAGAAACTCACTTACCAAAGCCAAAGATACAACTGCTTCTTCAAATTGGCAATAACTTGTTGTTGTTATTGTTGTTTTTGGTATTGCAGATATCGTTGTTCATTGTTTTAAATATTTTATTTGATTTTTCCTTTTAATTTATAAATTTCAATTTAATGTTTACACTTTCGTATGCTAAATAAGTTTTTTCTTCTTCTTCAATGTTGCAAAAGTGACTTACCTGTAATGAGACAAGAGAAAAATAAAGAGAAAGAGACAGAGAGAGAAGAAAAGAGAATTAGTAACTGAGAGAAATGGTGAAAAAAGATTTAAAAAAAATACATATATTGTATATTGTACATACTTATATAATATAATTTGATTGATATATTTGATTATCTTGATATTATCTTAAAATAAATATTCGAGTTTTTGTTTCTTCTTTAAATATTTGCGTAGATTCATCACACAACTGAAATGTTTTCTTGACGTGGAAATATGTATAAATCTACGTTCAACTTGATCACTTTGATGCTCTCTGAAAGTGTTCTCTACCCAAAAGAAGAAGAAGAAAAAAACAATAAATAAAAGAAAAATTAAAAACAATTTTATTTAAAATTTTTTGGAAAAAGGCTACAAAAACTACTTTTAACTGATGTATATAATGCCCAGCATAATACAGATAGATGGATAGACAGACAGACGGACACACCAATACATATACACATGTATACACATACACACATAGACTGTGCTGACCCCTAGGATTGTGGCTGGAAATGCATGTGCTAAAGTGTGTGTGAGTGTGTGTTTGTCTACAACATAACTCACAAATCAAAACTTGGCTGAAAGCGCAGGCTAAAGCTGCTGCTGCCGTTGCTGCTGTTGGCTCATTGTTGCCTCTACACATGGCCAGCAGCAGCAGCAGCAACAACAACAAAAACAACAACAACAGCAGCAGCAGCAGCAACACGTACATAACTAATAGATACATAGCCGTATCTTTTGGGTGAATGAACTGTAATGAGAATGTGAACCTAGGCAGGCAGGCACACAGACAACAACAACAACAACAACAACAAAAACAACAACAGCAGCAGCAGCAGCCGCTGAGATGTTGAAAATCGCAACGCAAAGTGCGCAATTGAAGCTTTTGTTGTTGTTGCTGTTATTGTTGTTGTTGTTGTTGTCGCTGTTGTTGTCGCTGTTGTAGTCAACTGTATGAGGCAACTCGACAGCAGCAACTGCATAAGAAAATAACAACAGCAACAGCAACAACAACAAAGAAAACACAACACAAAACAAAACAAAAAACAACAAAAACAAAAACAAGCAAGAACACTCTGGCTGAAGCATGCACGACTAACAGTTGCCCTGTAATGTTTATAAATAAATTTATTGCTATTATTCTCTTCAAGAAAAATATCATTTACAAATAATTCTTTTTATTAATTTTTCTTTTTCTTTTATTATTATTGTTATGTTTTCTTTTTAAATTTTGTTTAGTTTTATAATAAATATTGATTAAAAAAGTAATTTCGTTCTTGTTTTATTTTGCGCTGTTTTTTTTTTTGCTTTGTTTGGTGTTTTTTTTTAAACCTTTTTATCATTTTCCATATTTATTAAATATTTAATTTTTGCTTAAATCATAAATAACTTTTACATTTTTCTTGGTATGCATTATACCCATTTCGAGGGAGTTGTTTGGTACAGGGTATAGAGCAACAAAAAACGAAAACAAAAAAAAACTAGCCAACTGACCAACAACGAGACGCGACAAAACAGCGAGCAGAAAAACAAATGAATGCAAAAGTCAAAAGCAACGCAACAACAGCAACAACAACAATTGCAACAAAAGCAACAACAACAACAATTGCAACAATAGCAACAGCATGCAAGGGGAGGGCGTGCCGTGGTGCAGAGGGGCGAGAGCTTAGCATAGACGCAACTCACATTGGCCATGTTGCGATAAAAAATGACCAACGCAACAACAATAACAGCAACAACAACAACAACAGCAGCAAAAAACAAAAACAAATACAGGTAAAGAGAACAAAAGAACATTGAACGAAAAAATAATAAAAAAAAAAACAAAAAAGACGAAAAGATATTTTGTTTAATGCCAAAGCTTGATACAAACAAACCAATTTGATCTGATCAGATCAATATAGTGATGAAAATAGTTTATTTTCAATCCAAAGGTTTTATGTTTATTTAACTTGTATTTATTTTATTATTGTTTTATGTTTAATTCAAGGTCACAATTCAACAAATTTATGTATTAATTAAGAATTTTAAAAATTCGTAAAGATTTGATTGAGATCTACAAAAATTGCTTTATACATAAAAAAGAACACGTGAAAATATTTAACAAATAATAAAAACCTAACAAAAAATAAAACAAGAGTCGCAAAAAATGGTTATTAAAATTTAAAATATAATTTTACAAAAGCTAAAAAAAAAACTCTTATATAAATAAATAATTTTCTAAATGAAGAACGTGTAAACTTGATTAAATTTATTGCTTTAAATTAAAAAAAAACAACTTCATTCTAATAAAATAAAAATAATATTTCACATTGTTTAGTTAAAATTAAAAATTCTATGATTTAAAATAAAAACAAAATAAAATAAAAATTTAATGAAATGAATCTGTAATCTGTAATCTGACTAAATATTTTCGTTTCTTTGCTACAAAAACTTAAATATAAATTATATTAAATAAAAAATTATTATTATTATAAAGAAAATGCTTCATGTCGCTTTTCATTCATTTAATAAAATATCGATTTAAATGTATCGAATATAAATATATCCTAGAATATCCTTGCGTTTGTTTGTTTTGGCTTTGAAAATATTTTTATTTTTCATTTTTGTTTTTCTTTTTGCAAATTTTCATTTACATATTTTGCATTAGCTTGACTTTTGAGCTTTATTCACTTACAACAATAAAAAAAACAAAAACCAAAAACCAAAAGCCAAACAACAAACCGAAAATTACTTTAAAAGTGGGCGTGGCCGCACGCATACGCAAAACATGACATGCCATACATATACATACACACATACATACATACATTCGTACGTATGTACAAATATATTGTATAATACATGGGCGTAGAAGGGGTTCCAATATGATGAGTTTATTAGCGGTGAGAAAAGGGGCAAAAGAAAATAAAAACAAAACCAAAACAAAAAAAAAAAAACAAAAAAAAAACAAAAAGAAAGGCCTTAGAACATTTCCTAATAACATACACGCAAAGCGGTTAAAACAAAGTTGAAGCCTGAAGCCTGGCATTATTGGACAGTGCAGAGAGGGGGGCTACATATACACAAACATATACATCTACATATACATACATATATTATAGGGATATAAGAAAGGGTGCAAATGCGAATACGTAAGAAGAGGGTAGACAAGGCTGCAGTGGGATGGGGGATGATGGGGGTGAGGGGTGGTGGGGTTGAGTTTAAGTGCAAAAGTTGCACAACAAAAATTGAATTTTTAATTTGCGTGCAAAAAGTTCAAAAAGAAAGAGAGATGGACGAATAAGAAAATAATAAATAAAGCAACAGCAACACGAAGGAAACAAATAACAAAGCGTAGACACAAAAACAGACTTAAACGTAACGCAGGAGAATGCGAATGAGACAGAAAGGAGTAAGCAACAGAGAGAGAGAGAGAGGGAGAGAAAAAAGAGGTGAAAAAGTTTATGTCTACGAATAAAAAGCAAAGAAAGCAACATAAAAAGAACAACAACAAATGCACATGATGAAAAGCATAAGGTAGGAAAACTTTTTGCATTGCAATACACACATACACAAACACACATACATACACAAATATTTGTCTATATACATATACACGCATACATACACATGCATCGACATTTTTGATATACTTTCAACGCAATTTTGTTGGTCCCAAAGTTGAGTTTTCCCCAAGTTCCGAGCTAAGTTTTCCACACTTACATACAACGCACATACAAGCGCACATACACACACACACACTCGTTCAATATTTGACTGCGGCCGCTAGGAATTGGAAGCTGGCAGCGCCCAACTGCCCCCTTTCCCCTGCCACAAACAAACCAAGCGAAACGAAAACGAAATAATTTTCTTTTTAATTTTCCTTGTTAAAGAAAAACAACTAAAAAAAAGAAAATATAAAAATAGTAAAGAAAAAGGCAGAAAGTACCCTAAAAAGTCACATCGGTCGGTTTATATATTATTATTATACAATACTTAAAAGCAAAAACAAAACCAAAGAGAATTCAATAAAAAAAAAGTAAATAAAAATAAGAATGGACGAAACTTTTTGTTTTAAGAATTACAAAAATAAATTAATAAAAACAGAGAAGAAAAGTTTGATTAATACCCTCTACTATTATTATGGGAATTTAAACAATGATACATCATATAAATACTTCTATAAAATATTAATATTTTAATTTATTTAAATCAAATTTATTTTTATAGTACAATTAAAGCAAGCTGGTAAGAATTTTATTTTTATTTTATAATAAAAAAATAAATAAATTTAAAAAGAACTGAATATAAATAAATGCATTTTTAAACAACAAAAATGTATAATAAAAATAAATAAATAAATTTACAAAACAACTAAAAATAAATAAATGCATTTATAAACAAAAAAAAAAAAAGAATATCATATTTTTTTTAACAATATTAAATTATATTATAACGGTTTGTATGTATATTAAACATTTTTTTGTGTAATGCGTATACGTAATTCTTTTTTGTAAATTTGTTTATTTCGTTTTTTGTTGAACTAATAATTTATACGCTGAATGTATATTATTTGCTTTAATAAAAAAAAACTAAATAAACAAATAAATTTTATTAAGATATGTGTATGTATGTATTTGTGATTATAGCTTTGAATATATCTCTGCGTCTGTAATTGCATCTCATGGTGGCAAACTGGAATAAAGTATATACAAATGTATGTACAATATGTATGTGCATGTGTGTGTGCACGTATATATAAATCATTTGAGCAACTACAATTCGAGAAGGTACCTACATGTACACATATACACATGTATATAAGCATATAGGTATGTATACATGTATTTGTCCCGACATTGTATGTATGTATTGTATTTGCAGCTATCAACGAATATGCGTTACTATGCACACACTCACTCGCACACACACACACACACACTTGCACGCACACATACACAAATGCTTGTATGTATGCATACGTTAACACATTAGCGACGAGCCCAGCGACAAAGCCAAGTCAACTTTGGTCTAATGCGCGGAGAGCCCAACAAACTGCGCCAAATGCAAGTTGTACGGCCAAAAAGGTTGACAAGGCGTCTAACCAGCTAACACCGCATGCCATATACCCCAATCCGAGGAGTACGGTATGTTGGATAGTTGTGAACCCCCACCCGCCTGTCCACCTGCCCACCTCCCACATGCATATGCAGATTGGATAAAGTACAGTGGTACGCAAACTATCGAAAACTATATTCATTATATTCATTTTTATTGCAAATATTTTCTAAAAACATAAATCTAATTTTAATAATGATAAAAAATTAAATAAATATAAAAATTAAATGTATATATTAAATTTGTATTTTTACTAGCAAATACATATATAAAAAAAAATATATAATAAAATTTTAATTTTAAAAACTAGAAATTCTTATAAGATTGAGACCACTGTGCGTATTGAATTCAATTCTAGCAACAACAGTGTGCTACGGCAATGGCAGTGGCAGCGCGGCAGCCGCAGCCCAGGCTGCAACAACAGAGACAGAGAGCAAGAGCAGCTGTTGGACTGCAGAAACGTGCAACGCATTGATGCAACACACAAACGCAACACGTCCAACTGAAGCTAGCGAATAATATGGACCAGAATCCATCTTCCTTGCCCCACCAACTCTCCCATTCGCACACTGTCTTTCTCTGCAGCATGCAGCATCCTCCTTACCACACACACACACACACACATACATACATACATGAATACATACATGCACACACACACACACACACACACACATGCAGTGGGAGTGGGGTGAAGTTGAGGTTTAACATCAGAGAAACTGAGACACAAACAGAGCTCGAGAATTTCAGGCTCTCTATATGCGACTTTTACTGACAGCAGCGAGCTGCCACATGATGTTGTTGGGGGAGTGAGGGGTGGGTGGTGATGGGCAGTGGGTGGAGTGGTTGAGTTTCGGGTGCAAATAGCTGTGAGGCCAAAGGAGCAGTTTGTTGCAGGGCTCAAGAGGGGCCCGGCCGCGTGGGAGAGAGGTTAAAGAGACGTTTATATGGTGCTAAGAGGAGAGTTCTCCATGTTGCATGTTGTTTGCCTACTTTGGCTGCAACTGATGATGCCGATGTTGCCAACGCCTCGCGCTTATGTATAACGGTTGCATGCATGTATGTATGTACAATATATACATATACAAATACATATATCATATATATATATATATATATATATATATATATATATACAGTTGGCAAGGTAACAACAACAAAAACAACAATGACAACAACAATTCAGTTTAATCAAGTTGAACGTCACATTGAGCCACAAAATAAAATAAAATAAATAAATAATTATTAGTTATTAAAAAAAAAATACATTATATAATAATAAATTAAACTGCATCTAGCTAAATAAAAGCATATAAGAGAGGCGAAATTAGCCAAAGTTAAACCATAATAAAAGCTAAATAAATAAGTAAGTAATATACATATATAATATATTCATGTGTGAATATCTGTCTGTGTGCGTGTATGCGTATGTATTTGTGCACATAACAAACTGCAATTATAAATTAAAATTAATGTGTGTGTGCGCTTCAGTTTCAAGCTGTTAAATTATGCATTATATTGTATGTACATAAGGTAAATTATAAACAAAAGGCAATATGTACTTATTAAATGTCACACACATAGACACACACGCACACACACACCCATACACTTATACATTACGAAATATTACCACATGCTTAATATTATATTATATACCATATTTAGCTAAACATATTAAATTCATAATTAAAATTTGGAATCATTTTCAGTTAACCAATCGAAATGAACATAACAAAATCCATTTTGTATTTGTATTTGTGTATACAAACACATATACATACACATAAATTCAAATACATATGCATATGTATTGCAAATGTACGCGAATGTATGCGAGTTTTTGCAATAAAAAAAATACCCCATGTACACATACATACACTTGTTAGCCAGAAAACAACATAGTATGCGATTGTAGCAAAAATTATTTATTAAGTGCAATAATAATTAATGCAATTTCTAATGCCAACTACACTGTAAATATTTTTATGTATACAAATGTGTTTGAATGAATTATGTTTGTATTTACATACATACATACATACATTTATAGCAAAATATTCATTTAACTTTATCAATTTTCTACAATTCTCTAGCTTCACAAATTTAAATACAAAAAATATTTAATAAATAAATAAATAAATCTTGAATAAAAACAAAGCAGAGTATAATAAAAATGTATTAAATAATTTTAATTTTTTTTTTAATATTTTCTCTGGAAATTCATTTAATAAGATAATATTTTGAGTTCTCAAATCAATGTTTTTGTATATTTCTCTCTCGCTCTCTCGCTCTCTCTCTCTCTCTTTCTCTCTTTCTTATTTGATATAAGCTCTACTACATTTTCGGGTTTAAGGACACATTTGTTTTTTCTTTTATTTTTTTGTTGGCAACAAACTAACGTTAAGAAGAATGCAACGCCATCTAGTGTTAGTTTTTTGTAACAGTTTTGCGCGTGAAAACCGTTAAATGAATTATACCGAAATGTGAGTGAAACATGAGATAAAGACAAAAGGTTTGTGTTTATGTATCTGTATGTGTAAATAGGAGACACAGAGAATCAGATAGAGAGAGAGAGAAAGTGGCAGAGAAGAAGAGAATGTGACAGAAAGAAAGATAGAAAGAGAGAGTGACACAGATTGGGTGCCTATATGGATATGGAATGACAAAGACCACGCAGTGCACCAATACCACCCATCCAAAAAGTGGCAACTCCCCCACGACCCCCGACGCCCACTCACACACACACACACGCACACACACACACATACACATACGTACTACCTCGCACATCCCCAAAAACACTCAGTGGAGCACCCCTTGCCATCGCCATTTAACGTTCCAGTTTACCGTAACCGCCCACATACAGTCTCTGGTGAATTGTGCGAGTATATAAAAGCGGAAACATGCTGAAAATGCTTACATAAGCAGCGTGTGTTTGTACGAAACGGGGTGGCAGGCAGCGTTCACTTCACAGGGGGCGGGGGCGGGGATGGTGGTGGGGTGGCGTTTGGGGGGATGGGGTTGGCAGAACGTGGGTCCACAACTGGGCGCTAGCTATTGCGCAGGCCATAGCATACCCCAAAGCATTCCTCCCCCCATCACCCATCTTCCACACAAATGGTATATGAAAGTATGTGTGTGTGTGTGTGAGTGTAGGCGTATGTGCGTTTGTGTTTGCTTGTTGTGTATGTATCTGCATGTGTGTGTGTGTGTGTGTGTGTGTGTGTGCGAAAGTTGCATACATTAAGCCGCAACAGCAACAGTAAATATTGAAAATTCCATATCCGTTTTGATGTCAACTCACGCGACAACAACAACAACAACAACAACAATAATGAAAGCAACACAGCAGCTGGCGAGCATTATCCCCCTCAAACTCCCCAAAGCCCCATTTGCCATTCGCCACCTCTCGCCTAGCCTAGCCATCCGTCTCATATCTGCTCCCCCATCTAGCCCCTGCGTCGCCCCCTCGCCTCATAGACACACCATACACACCACAAAACTTTACCTCCAGCTTCTCTGCCTTTGTGTATCAACGCGAAATGGGAACAAAAAAAAAAATAAAAAATAAAAAAAAAAAACATAGAAATACAACAACAAAAAACATACTATATAAAAAAATATAAAAAAAAGAAAAGTTTACAAAAAAAAGCAAAATTCATCGGCCTCTAGGGGGCGCCACAGAGCCGAAGTTCGCTACCCTTCCTTACCCAAGCATACATACATACAAGCCTCATCCAAAATCCAATGCCTCATCCTTCCCCTTTGCCTATCTACAACATAATGCCACTCAACAACAAAAACAACAACAACAACAATATAACCCAAAGTTTGCTGCATCGTGAAATTTTCCTACTGCAATTTTCACGTTGCTCTCTCTTAAAACGAACATTTTCCAACACTGCGCTCAAGTGCATTGTGAAAAAAATGGGAGAACTGTAACAAATGTAATTCTGAGATAAGAATCAATACGAATTAACAATAATTAATAATTATATAAAATTTTTATATACAATAAATGCGTAATATAGTAAATATTGCGCATACGCAACGCTGTACAATTTTCATTAATGTTACAAATAAATTATAAATAAAAAATATTTTGCGAAACTTGAAGAGAAAAAAACAATGAAATAATTTAAGGAAACAGTATTATTTAAATATCAATAAATAAATAGAAAAATAATTAAACATAATTACAAATAATGGTGGTTCATATAAATTAATAAGAATTACTGATTACAAATATAAATTAATTTATCAATGCTAACGTTCATTTTATACACGTTTTTCAGCATATTTTTTTTTATTTGAATTTT
This sequence comes from Mulgravea parasiatica, assembly GCA_037075045.1. Taxonomy (NCBI): domain Eukaryota; kingdom Metazoa; phylum Arthropoda; class Insecta; order Diptera; family Drosophilidae; genus Mulgravea; species Mulgravea parasiatica. Next base: position 19,135 of record JBAMCR010000076.1, read on the forward strand.
TAAATTATAATTTTATTTAACAAAAATTTGCAAAAGAAAAAAAACTCCACTAAATAAAATTAAAAATAATAAGGTGCAAATTTAAATTATTATGTATGTAATAACAATAAAAAATTGAAATTAAATCTATAATTAATAAGAGTTAATTAAGAAATCAAACCAATTTCCAATTGTTATAAATTGGTTTTTGTGTTTTTCTTTTTTCTTTTGTGCAATAAAAATTTAGAGCAAGAGATGCAAACAGCTGTGTCAAGTCTAAGCACATTTTGGTACTCTCTCAACGAAAGTTGTTGTTGTTGTTGCTGCTGCTGCTGTTGCTTCTGCTGTTGCACTTCTTCTGGGCGCTCTCATTTATGTTACCATCATGCCACTGTTATACTTGTACATAACAGAGGCGGCCTCTGTTAAGCCGAGGGCAGCAAAATTTTTGCATTTTAGGTCAGGTCGCAAATTTATGCAGCGTCTATGTTGGCGTCTATGCTAACGCCGGCAGCGACGCATGACTAGTTTTGTTGTTGTTGTTGTTGTTGTTGTTGCTGTTGCTGTTGGTTGTTCATTGTTGGTTGTATGTGGTTTTTTCCCTTTTTTTTTTGTTGTTTTTGTTTTGTGTAGTCTTCGTTTTCTCGATGCTTGCGTCGCAAAGCTGGCAGTGTATAATTTTCATGGCAAGTTCAATGAACTTGCGAATTTTTTTCATCTTTCTTCCTCTTCTCTTCTTCTTCTTCTTCTTTTTCTACTACTACTTCTACTACTATTTCTACTACTTCTACTACGACAACAACTACAACAATTTATTTGATCCAATGTTGCTGTTGTTGCTGTTGTTGCTGTTGTTGCTGTTGTTGTTGTTGTTGTTATTCTTTTTCTACTGTTTCAATTTTTTTTCCTTCATTTTTAACATTATTTTTTTTTTATTACACGAGCAAGTCGAACGCGAGAGAAAAAGAGAAATTAGGTTTTCTTGTTGTTGCTGTCTAAGTTATGTATTATAGCTAACGCTGCTTCCTCTTCTATTTCTATTGCTTCTTCATCTTTGGGCATTACCAGTTTTGTTTGTACATACACATACATATACATATACACATACATACATATGTACATTTACCATGGTTTTACGTTTGCATTTTGCTTTTGGCCAATACACAATTATGCTAAGTATATATAATACATACACACATACACTTGTACGAATGTTGGTTTCATATTAAAAATTACCTAACAAAAAAAAAAAAAAACAAAAATCAAAAATACAATATGTATGTATGTATGTACATTGTATATGTATTTTTGCTCTACTTGAAATTGCTCAACAATCATATACCCTGTATAAAGCATACCAAAATATTATTTACACTTCATAAAAGCTCTGTCAATCTTAATTGTTTATTTATTTATTTTATGTATAAATATTTATAATTTAGAAACTTAATATGTTTCATTGTTTTATTATTTAAAGGTAGATTTTCTTGGTTTTTTCTTTTGTTTGTATCAAATGTAAACATTAAATAAACAAACATACATACATAGTATTTATTTATTTATTTATTTATCAAGTGATATACTATTCATATAGTATTTAGCATTATGCTTTATGTACATAGTTTATTTTGTTTGCGTTATTTTTTTTTTTTTTATTTTCGTATGTACATACTCTCGTTTAACATTATGTATTGTATAATGCGTTCTCTGTGTATGTGTGAGTGTGCATGTGTGTGTGTGTGTGTGTGCATGTACTAACCTTAAAGCGACTCATTTTCCTTTGCTTTACCACAGGCATGTCTCGTTTTATATGGTTTATGTCTTCGCTAAGCTGCTGCCGCTCTTGCGGCAACTTTAAAATATTTTATATTTTATTTGCTGCCGATTATTGTAGATTTTTTCTTTTTGCACTTGTTTCTTTCTTTCTTATTTTCTTTATCTTTTTCTTTTACTTCACTTGCTGCTTTTGCTCTTTGCTTTGTTTTCTTTTCCTTTTCTTATTCTTTAAATTTTTTTGTTATTTGTTTATTTCACTATTATTTTGCATTAACCAAAACGTTATATGAAAAAAAAAAAACAAAAAAAAAAATTATTTATATATTTTTGCACCGTTTCTTAGTTTTGGTTGGTGTAGCAAAAACGAAAAAAAAACACACACACTCACACACACATACACATACATATACATATATATCACACATACAAACAAACACACAAAAACACTCACACCCACACAGACGCGTGCGCTAGACAGCGACAATAATAATAATAATAATAACAACAATAACAAATGGTTGGGAAAATAACTCGAACTCGAACTCCGAACTGAAACTCCATTGAAGCGTGGCAATCAACTGAAAAAAAGCAGTGAAAAACTGCATAGAGAGCTTTGGCTCTGGAAATATTGTAAATATCTATGTCTATGTGTATATTTGTATGCGGTATGTATGTACATATGTATGTATATGTGAAAAAAAAGGCCGGCGTCGCGACTGTAAAGTTGCTTGCGCTGACAGCACAACGTCGCTGCCAAAAGCAACAATGACTGATTCTGTTGTTGTTGCTGGCGCTGCTGCTATCGCTTTAGCTGTCGCTGTTGCTGTCGCTGTTACTGTTGCCGCTGCTGTTACTGTTGCTACTGCCACTGCTGCTGCTGCTGCTGCTGCTGTTACGACAGCTGCCTCTGCTATCACTGCAAGTTGGAAAATCGTAACTAGCGCACAATATACAGGACGCACCAAAGGAGCAAAGAGAGAACGAGCACCCCAGAAAACAGAAAGCAGACCAGCAAAGCGAAGCGACTCCGTTTTACAACTGCCGGGGCGCAGCTTCAATTTATTTTACCATTTTCCGCTACACACACACACACACACACACATACATGTTGGCTTTTTTTTGCCACTACCTTTTGGGTTGATCTTCGTGCAATGCAATGTTAACGGTCGTATTACTGTTGCCAAATTTTTTTCTCTTTTTACCCCTTTTATTTTACTTTTGTAATGTTTTTTAATGATACGATCTTTTTAACAACAAAATATATTTTGGCAACTAAAAAAATATATGTATATAAAACAAATTCCTTTTTCTTCTCACCCAACTTTAAATTAAAAAGAAAAATAAAAAGAAAATAAAATAAAAAAAATAAAAAAAAAGAATGAAATTGTAAACTAGCGTCTGACGGCGGTTGCCAAGGCAACAACAGCTACAAAATAAAATAACAACAAAAAAAAAAAAAAAAAATAATAGTAGTAAACTGATTAACCACAAAAACCGACAATGAAACAAAAGCCAAACAGCCGTTAACAAGCCGGCCGCAACATATATACACACACATGCTCACGAACACACCATGCACACCCACACATGCATAACTAAAGAGAGCGAAGAGAGTTCAAAAGCGTAAAAGCTGCAACGTCGCTCGCTGCTGCTGCTGCTGCCGCTGTTAAATATGGCCGAAGCGACCTACGACTACAAACAGTGAGCAATGCGCATAACATTGTGTTGTACATATTTTTTTTGTACGTTTTTTTTTTTTTTTTTTCGCATTTTCATAACATTTCATTTGCGTTAGCCGGCAAACGGTTAACGACGGCAGCGACGTCACTGTTAATAACATGCGGAAGCCGTTGCCGTGAACGCGTCTGTAAAGTATGTTGACAGGCGCTGGCCAATTAAATGTTATGTTATATACATACATACATATACACATGTATGTATGCATTCAGATGTACATTTGTATAGATACAAACAGACATTACATTTATTTGAAATAAATGTATTGCGGGTGTGGGGAATCGGCTTGAAATCACAGATAATGTGGAGATGCTGCCGTATTCAACATTTTATTTAACATTACAATTTTGCGGTTAATTTTGCAAAATGGAGTGAAACAATTTTTAAACGCCTGTATGAGGCGCACAGCAATCAAAAAACAGCAACAGTCCCAATGGCTGCTATACATCTAACAGTAGCAGAAGCTGTTACCGTTTAACAGCGTCATGTTCATTAACAGTGCACTGCTTTGATGCACAGTGTGTTTATAACTTTGAAAATCTAATGGAATTTTATATTTGCCGTGTACACAAAAAAATTTTAAAAAGTAATTTTTAACAAAACAAAAAACAAAATAATTATTTTGCATTAATAAATGATTTCTATTTTGTGAGTAATCGGAGTTCTTTTTTTTAAATGTTACTTTTATTTTTTAGATATTAGTAAATGAAAAAATAAAATAAAATAATGTAATTCAAATTGAAAATGTAATGGAATTGTACCACTATTTAAATAAAAGCTCAACATTAAAGCTGATCATCAAGGTGGGACTTAACATAAATTGCTTTTCAACGAAAGTTGAATATGCTTTTCACCACATACGCAAAAATACATGTGTAGGTACATATGTATATGCATGCATGCAAAAATCATACATATGTACATACATATTCACACCAGTAAAAGCACCGCACGCAGCCAACATGGGCGAGAGCGTCGCGCTTATCAGCTGTTTCTTTTGCCTTTATTTCTAATTCTATTTCTACTTCTTCGTGTTCTTGGTTCATCATCATCATCATCATCATCATCAACATCAAACAGCAAACGCACAAGGGACGTGGCAGTAACAGCCTAGAATAGCCTAGCTGGGCAAGAGCTTGCTCTTGTGGGAAAGAGTGCGATAGATTCAAGGCTTGTGTAAAGTGTATTAGTATGCATATATGCATACATACATACAAACATACACACATACACGTACATACTCTAAAGGAGAGCAAGTTACTTATTGATAAGGGGGAAAAGGAAGCAGCAGTTGGTATGGTTTCGTTTGTGGTAATATCATAAGAGATAAAGGGGTAGAGAAATATGTATGTAAGTATGTCTGTATGTATGTGGCAACATGAAATCTGTGCATACAAACACACACACATATATAGTGTTTGGTTTGTGTCACAGCTCAATAAGAGACACGATGCTTGTGACACAACCATCGCAACGACAACAACAACAACAACAACAAAAACCAATGCAACAACATTGCCCACCATTTCAACCGAATACAGCGCCACACAAAAATATATGACAACTATTAAATGAAATCAAAAATAAAATAAAAACACATAAATAAAATTATAAGGAAATTTCACTTAAAATTAATTTAAAAAAAATTTTTTTATCAATAAAATTTAAAAAAAAATTGCAAATGAAATTGTTTTGATTTTAATTATTTTTATTTGATAATTCTCGTTTAAATGTATATGTATAATATCTGCATTTAACGTATATGCAGACACACACACGCATACACATCTATACATACATACACATGCACCTATACACATGTACATGTTTTAACAGCTTTCATTTGCCATACATCTTTTGTACGCTAATTTATTTGCTTATGCTTGTGTATTTATTTTCTTCTTTTACGCTTTGTTCAAAATCTTTTGCCTTGCACACGGTCTAAAAAAAAAACAACAACAACAACAACAGCAGCAGCAGCATCAACTGCAACAATAACAACAAGCACAACGAGCGAGCCAGAAAAAGGGCCCATCGATGAATGAGGAAAAGCATCTTCCATCTTCCATCTTGTATCTTCATTTTCTACCCAAGCTTCTCAATCCAATCCAAGCCCCAAACTCCCCATCTCAATTTTCATCTTTAACATGCTACAGTAACAACAGCAGCAACAACAACAACAATAATAATAGCAACAAAGTTAAAGTTGCATAGCTGACAATTCCAAAGTGCAATAACCATTTGGCCTGCCTGACTCTTTAACCCATGCTAGACCCGTGTGCATATTAAGACCCCTAAGGAGAAATGTATCTATTTATTTATAATCAATGAATTTCTTAACAATATATTGCATTGCATTTGCATTTAAATAATAATAATGAATAAATCATAATGAATAATATACAGAAAAGTAAAATATTATTATTTTCTAAATTAGATATAAATTATAGTTAAATATTATTATGCATTTATAGATATTTGTTTATAAGCGATCTATAAATATTATATTAACTATTTTTTATTATTATTATTATATATATATATATATATATATATATATAACTTACCCGTACACCAATGAAACGCGCCTCGAGCAATTCCTGTTTGCGCGGATTAAGCGAGGTTTGAAAGTGATCCATTTTTTATTGTTTTTTGTTGTTTTTGTTTGGTACAAAATTGTCAATGAACTTTATTTATATTGTTACAATTTAAGATGCTTTTTTTTTAATAATTACTTAATTTTTTTTGTTTGTGGTTCTTTGGTGTTTTTTTTTTTTTGTTTAATCAATTTTAATCATTAAATTAGCCATTAGAGCAACTACCGGCGGTAACGGCAACAACATTTCTTAACGCCATGGCGATCGTTGGGCATTCTAGCTGAAATTTTATAATTATCTTTTATTAGAATATTTAAATAAATTTACAGTTGTAGTAAGTCAATTATTATTTTTAATCTTATGTACCTAGCAATATAGCATTGAATTCTAATCAATAAATATTTATTTTTATTTCTGTTATTTTTAATAAATTTATTAATTGGGAATTATGCAGATATACTATAATAATTTGATATATTGTTATGGAATTTTAAAATATTTTATATATTCTACTTTTAAGAACAAAACAAATATTTAATGCATATGTATGTATATTGTAATGTAAATTTTTATTTAGAAAATTGCATTTGCACATGAAATTTATTTTAATTGTTAAATGCCACGCCTACATATTCCACATACATCAATGCATATGAAAGAAGCTCTAAACAAATCGCACAAATACATATATCCATATTATTAATATTATTATTATATTTATTAACTTTCAAAAGTTTTGAGATTTTATTTATATATTTCAAATATTGTTGGTATTAAAAAATAAATTAATCAATTCAATTTGGATAAATATTTCAAAAATGCGGTTATTAAATGAATTTTCGAATTTCAATTCTAATCAATTAAGTTAACCCTTTTTAAATGGTTTATATATACATATACGTTTTAATCATAATACATAATTAGAAAATTAATGTTTAAACAAAATGTGCTTACTTCTTAAAGATTGAAACATAATGATGTCATTCAATTGTTTTTAGCCTGTTTGTTGTTGGTCTTGGCTGTTGCCAATTGGAACAATTTGAGAAGTAACTAAACCCAATTAGAAATTGTTTATCGCAAACTAGGGTTAAAAACGTTGCAGTATATTGAAAAATCAAAGTCTTGAATAATAATCGAATTGAATTTGTTCAGAAATGGTTATCAAAAAAAGACGGCTAAATGTTAAATACAATTAAAATATTATTTTAAATAAATAAACGAATAATTAATTTACATATATGCATGTGTGTGTATGTATATATATTTGGGATTACATATGTATGTATGCATGCATTCTATAGAAACGTAAACGTTTCATATACATACATATACATACATCTGTGTGAGTATACACACACACACACACACACACACACAATCGCACACACTCTTTTGGGTATGTGTAGCCGGTGTAATTTGCTTTTTCAATTTCTCTCGTTCTTTTGTTGTTGTATTTTTTTTAACACTTGCCGTTTATTAATTTTGTTGGGTTAGGTGATGCGAGGGTGGGGGCAATTAAGAAAATACATATATCAGAAGAAAAAAAAGAAAAGAAGAGATGTACTGCAACAAACACTTTTTCCACTTAAGTAGCTTGCCCTCTCTTTCTCTCTCTCCGTCCTTTTTGCCTTTTTTGTTGTTCTGTGTTGTTTTTCTTTTCTTTTTTTCTTTAGCCGCTATGAGTTAATATTTTTCCTTTCGCAAACGTTGCGAGGTTAAGTTTGTCTTTTTGCTTTGCAGCTGCAATCCGATGGCGCTGTAGCCGAAGTAGAAGGAGGCACGCAGCTTTACTTTTAAAAGAAAACCAAAAAAAAAAAAAAACAAAAACAAACAACAAAAAAATTATCAATTTAGCAACAATTTAATGCTACAAATTGCACACACACACAATAGCTCAGTTGGCTTTATTTTTCTTTGCTTTTTTGCTCTTTCTTTATATATATATGTGGTATATAAATTGGTTTTAACGTTGAGTTTTTTTTTGTTGTATGTTGTTTTTGTCACAGTAAAAAAATTTTTAGCAGAAGCTACACAAACGCGTCGTATTGCAAAAATGTGCTAAAAAATGCGCTCAGCTGTCGCAAGGGCTGACTAATATTATTTATCGATATATCGCAATTAATAATCTATGTTAATTTTGCCCTTATGTTAGGAAAATGTTAAGTTTAAACTCATATTTTGATTTTCACATATCTATATTATTATTAAATGATTTGCTTTAATTGATTATACGAAGATTATATCAAAAACTTATAACACAATTTCCGTTAATAACAGGAAATTTTTGAAAATATGGAAATGTCATACTATTGCATTCAAAAAGTTCAGCTGCTATTTTAGTTCGTTTTAATAACTTATCGATAGCTTGTACTTAACAGTGATCAGCTGTTATTGATATAATTGAATATTCTCGATTCTCTGCGATTTTATAGATTTCTTAGTTAATAATCTATACTTTACTTTTATTCAACAACGCTAAAATTAGAAAAATTGTACAATTCAATTCGAATAATTTTATTAAAAATTAAATAGAAAAAAATCGATTTTAATATTTTTGATTGATTACGGCATGTCACAATATATATTTATCAATTTTTAAAAATATTATTGCTATGCCAATCATATGGTATTTAATCTAATCGATAAACGATAATTGCTTAACATTAACGTATGTTATTATAACATTTGTCAAATGTTAACAGCCATTTTGCATCCCTTAAAAAGTGTTCCCATATCATATAAAAAAAAATTTTTTAATATCATAAAACTGAAATTTAAAAAATTCTTCAGCATAAATTTGTTTATAGCCAGAAAGGAAGTGCTCTCTAAAATTTTTTAATTCATACATACTATTTTTATTATTATTTTATTTTATTATACCAATTTAATCGATAAGAAACATACATGAATATGAAATATATGGTCACTCTAACTAACGATTTTGTAAACAATTGTATAAAAAAATCATTGCAAATTAATTCATTTAATTATTGGCAACGCAGCATGTATTTTATTATTTTATTTAATATGTATAAAATGGTTCATAAAACCAAAAATGCTAACATATGTCGTATGCATTTAATTTTATTTCCATAGACATGCGCCCTTTTAGGCCTACTTATCGAAACGTAATCGATATGGATATCTATTCATTTAGAACAAATCGTTAATTGCGATACATGTAACATAAAGTGTTCATGCAGTATATTATATTATGATATAATAAGTTTTATTTCTATGTTAAACGTTTTTATTTTAAAGTTTATCAGACGAAAAGATTGTTCAGGGCTACAGCAATTTATATCGATTTTACCACTATCAGCATTATATATCGATGCTTATCGGTTCTATTTGCCGTGGCAATTAAAATATCGGCACACCTCTAATTCCAATTCAGTACATTTTCGGTTTTTGTGCGCAGCGGAGTTGTTTGTATATCTGGTAATTGCGAGCCGTGTGACAAATAACAAAATACAACAAAAAAAGTTTAGTTGCAAAAAAAATATAACTTAACTGAAAGTGCGATAAAGCAAGTAAACAGTATAATAATCATATTAATAAAACACAATAAGAGGCGGCTGCAATAAGTGATTACGAATTCGTATGTTATTTTTTTCCTGTCTAATACATATAAAAGTATTTTATATATATTTTTTTATTTATTTATTTATTTTAAATATATGAAATTTGTTGTTTGTTTTTGAATGTTGCTGTTGTGTGCTCGCGTGTGTGTGTGCATGTCTTTTTTGTGTTTTATTTTAAATTTTTTATTTCAACGTTAAATGTGCTGTTTATGTTGTTGCAATTATAAATTTAGTCAACTTTTTGTTGTTGCTGCTGTTTTTTGTTTGAGAGCGCGTCATCGAAAATACGCAAAAAAAAACGGCACAATATGCGTATTTTTTTTGTTTTCTTTTTTAGCGGTGTTTATGGCGATGTATGTATGTGTTAAGTACTAAGGCTTTTGCATTTATTTTTTAAATGTACGATGCATTAGCCATAATTATGTGTGTGTGTGTGTGTTTTTTTTTTATTGTAACGTTTGATAAACAAATTTGTTTAAATGCCGCCAAAAGGCTAACGATCTCAATTAACAAAACAACAGACAGGCAGCGGCGTCAGCGTCAAAGAAAGTGCGGCCTAGCAGCTACTTTGTTTGAGTGTGTGTATGTGTGTTAAACCAAAGCAACGGCAAAAGAAAAAAAATGCCAAACCCCAATACATGTACATGTTCGTATGTATTTACAAATACACATGTATAGTATTTGTTGCTGTCAGTAGCTAAAGTGAAATTTTCTACATGATTTTCTATATTATTGAAATTTAACAAAAAAAAAAAAAAACAAAAAAAGGAAGCCAACAATTTGTGTTTCTTTTTGCATATTTATTTTAATTTCCATTGTTGTTGATACTCCATACGCAGCAGACGACGCCTCTGTTGATGCTTCTTTAAATGTCATACAACAAAAAGACAAAAAAAACAAAAAGAACAACAAAACGTGTATAAAAAAAAAAGAAATTTGTTGCGGGCTTTTTATCAACGCTATCAGCGGAAATATTTGCCGCACCCCGCTTGACCTTATTCCACTCTCTTGCACACACACACACACACACACACGCAATTGGCTTATTCACTCACGCACACAATGCGTGGCTCTCTTTGTGAACTGCAGGCAGCTAGCTCCAACATCGCATAGACCCCATCTCCTCCCCCCTGCCAACACTCCGCCACCCACCCAACACTTATTCAACCGAACGGGCATCGTATTTATTTTGCGCATTGTCGTTGACTCATTCTCTCCCTATGCGCATTTCACATTCACAGTTTCACTCGCCAAAGCGCGCTCCGCTCTCACTCTACTCTCTTCTTGCTGTCATTGTACTATGTATGTATGTATTTATTTTACTGTTTTTTCTTCATCTAAATATCCTGTATTTTTGTTCAATTGGGTATATAATAAAACAATAAAGATAATGATTTAAATTTTATGATTATTTGAGTAACAACCAAAAAAAAAACCCCCTTTCTATATGTGCAAGAGTAAATATGGCAGTATGTATATAGTATATGTGTCTGTGTGTGAAGCTACAGGGTATTCTTTTAGTTTGATAGATTAAAATTTTCGCATTTTTCGAGGCCAAACCTAAAGAGCAGCTCAATATAACTATCAGTTTATCGCTGTTATGTGCTTTAGCTACGACTTTGCTTTTTTTTTTTTTAATCAGCAACGAATGACAGATCATATATATATATATATATATTCTATATACTATATATCGGCCTCTTTCCTTGTCTCTGTTTCTCATTTTACAATTAAATACAGATCATATCAAATGCATTGCATAAAAATAAAATACCTACACGTGACATTTGGCCCATTTCTAAATTTTTGATCATTTCGAAAATTTAAAGTTGAGCTTATTCAGTAGAAATTGCATAACCGGAATTGTAAATATAATAATAATATTATCAAAATTTATTAAACAAAATAAAAATTAATATCTATTAAATTAAATATTTTTTTGAGAATCGATTTCGATTAAATAGAAAAGAGAGTTTTCATATTTGAAAGTACATATTAATAATGTAATTTATTTTCTCATATAATTATTTATTTTATTTGGACAATTTTTTATTATCGGTTATCAGTTGAAGCAAAATGAAAAATGATTTTTATTTTATAACAATCTGATTGCAATCTTATAATAAATACATTTCATCTTGTTTTATGTTCTTTCATTCTTTAACTTATATTAAAGCTTATAATTGCTTGAAATGTTTTAATATTTATTGTTTACTGTTGTTTTTTTAAATTATTTATTTACAATAGTTTATTTTTATCAGTTGTAAATTGTTCTTTTAATTGGGAAAATTATAACAAATTTCAAAAATGATTCTTCTTTTGTTTTCGTGCATAATTAAGTCAAAATTAAATGGAAAAAACAAAAGAAAAGAAAATGCTTTTATATAGCATGAAAATAGCATATTGAAAACTTTTGTCAAGTTTACGGTTGGCAGGAGGGGAAGAGGGGGGGAGGGGTAAATAACTTTGAGTTGGAATTTATTGATTTTCAATTTTCTGCTATACGTTGCCAGCGTTTTTATTTCTTTCGTTTTTATTTTATTTTTTTTCTAGTCACGATTGTTGTTTATCGAGTTACTAAATACATAATAATAATTCATAATTTTCGAGAGTGTCGTGATAAACACAAATTTGTGTCCGTCTCCCCTAGTTAATGAAAATGTTTGAATTGGATATTCAAGTTCTGGTTATAATAAAAAAAATATTATTAATATTAATAATATGAATAATAAATAGTCAATATGTATTTATGAATTTTTCGCATCAATTGTAACAATTTTTAACGTTCGCAATCACGTGAGAATAAACAACATAAATGTTTATAGCAACACTGTAATTAACATCATAATTATAATGATTATTTTTAATGATGATGATGACACAATTTTCTTAAAGCAAAGACAACTTCATCGTTTTGACTGTTTGTTAAGCCAAATGTCTCTTAATTCTATTGTATTTAGTGATTTTTAGCCATAAAATTGTATTGGAATTTGTGCCAGTTTCTTGTTTGCCCATGAAAAAACTCTCAAAAAGTTTTTATTTCACATTGTTTAGTTTTAGTTTTGGTTTTTCTCTTTACTTTTTTCTATTATTTACTTTGTATTGATTGTTAAAAAGAAAAAATTGAAAGGAATTTGATTTCGAATACATTAATATGTATTTGGGTTTTGAATATTGAATACGTTCTCACTTTCTTTATACCCTTGAAATGTTTATAATCATTTTATGATCGTATATATATGTATGTGTATAAATCAATCGTTAAAACAGAAACCAAAAAAAAACAAAAAAAAAATCAAATCAGTTTTCTGTTTCCATAAAAGTTCATACATATTCTCATCCTTATTATTATTACTTTTAGTTTTTTATTATATTTTTAGTTATTGATTAATTGATTGATTATTGATAAGAGTATTTTACACAATTTGATCAATTTAAAATAAGATCTTACAATTTTTTTTTATTACTTTCTATATAGTTTCATTCCAATAGGATAGAACTTGTTTTATTATCAAAACTTGATTATATTCAATTTAATTTTTTAACGTTAAATAATGCACTGCAAAAAAAAGCTAACTAACTTGCGTTAGTATTTCGCATTTGGCACAATTTGATGAGATTATGATAAGATTTTTTTTTCATTTTATTGTTTTAAAAAAATTTCCATCAAATCTAGGGCAAAACAAAAATTAAATGATAAAATCTTTCAGAGTTGCTTCAGTTGAGCATCAAGTCTATGCATGATCCAAGTGTATGTACGTATGTACATACATATGTACATGTAAATGTTATCTATTAGAAGATCTTAACCAATACATATGTGTGTGTATGTATGTACCTATGTGTGTGTATGTGGCTTCAACTTAATCATTGTCTTGGGGCGCGCATTTGTTAGCTAAGCAACTTGTATTAATTATACTACAAAGTTTTCCCTTTTTTGTTGTTGTATTTTGTTTTCTATTTTGGAGATATCCTGACTATGAGATACCCTTTAAAACAACGATACTAATACAAATAGTATACAAATAAAATTCACAATGAATTGTATGTAAATTTAAATTCTAATTCATTGCGTATGCATGTGTATGTATATATACATTTATGCAGGGTATTCTCATGTTCATATTTAAACAAAAAAAAAAAAAAAACAAGACAAAAAACAAAATGTTAATCTAGCAACACTTCCCACGCCTCGTGTTTTATATGGTGTGAACTTTACATTATCTTTTGGGGCCAAAAATGCCACTTGTAGGGCCAGAGTTAATATGTACAATACAAACATTAATACATACAAATGTACATATGTATATACATGCATATATACATACATATGTATGTACTGTAGCTAGCTGCTAATTCGCCTTGAACTTGGCCAACATGTGCGTAGAAAGTTGGGCGACACCAAAAACCAGTTTATTTTTTTGTGCTCCATACAAACACGCTACTCTATAAATATAGAAATGATGTAGTACATACATATACATACATACATACATACCTATATATATATATATATATATATATATATATGTATAATATACATGTATATATTAACTAAAATATATTGCAATGAAATTTAATATACCCTTGCCCAAATAATAACTATTGTTAATTGTTTCATATATTTTAAATAGATATTTAATTTATTTATTCATTTAAAAAGAAAACAAAATATTTTGAATATTGTATAAAAAGTTGTCCTAGCTGTAATATTAAAGAACTTTAATTTTTTTTTTATTAATTCTATTTCGTTTATTGATTATTAAAATTGATTATTACAATAAAGATTAGCTGAAAATGTATGTATATGCCACAAATGTATATATTGCTTGATAATAAAAAAAGCCAACTTAATTTTATTGATAATAAATGCTGAATCAAGAATTTATAAATACACGTACACACACATACATGATCAATGAGCGATAATACCCGCTTAATAAGAGAGAGTATAAAGCTCAGTGAATAGTTTAAAATGGCACATGAAATAATAAGTACAAACAAAAAATAAAAAATAAAAAAAAACAGAACACACTTATAAATAAATAAAAAAAATGAAGAAGCGAAAAACTTGCGAATTAAAGCTTAAAGATTTAAAAAATGATTTATTGTAGTAAAGGGATTTTGTACTATTATTATTCTTATTCTTATTTTTTTTTTGAATTTAATTTTTAATTTTAATTTTTATTATTTTCAATTGTTTGTTGTTGTTGCAAGCAAAACCGCCTGACACTTGACATTGAAAGCGTCGAAGTGTTGCGCCTCGCATAGCACGCGACTGCGCAGCTGGCGTTAAATTCGCTTTAAAGTTTTTGGTTTTTTTTTAAATATTTTTATCGTGAGTCACGCGTGAGTCCGCAACCAATTAACAAACACGAAAATAAGCATTTTGTGGCTCAGTTGGCTTCATTCTTTCATCTCCTTGTTTTTGTTTTTCCGACTTCTCTCTCATGTATTATTGTTTTTGTATTATTATTATTTTTTTTTTGTCACAATTGAGTGCGCGCAGCAGCATAAAGTTAACAGTTAACAGAAAACACACAAAAAAAAACAAAAACTTAAAAATAAAACCATTAAAAAAAGGAAAAAAAATGTAACGAATAAGATACAACTAGTTCTGGCATTTCTTTTGCTTCTGCTTCTGCTTTTGCTTTTGCTTTTGCTACTTCTTTATTGTCAAATGTGCCCCAAATGCGCAACGAAATAGGTGAAATAGTATGTTGCACAGAAAAAAAAAAAAATTAAACACAAAAACACAATAAAACAAAAAATAAAACAACAACAACTGCAAACGCACATTTTCAAATGGAATGCAGAAAGAGAAGAAGAAAAAACATAAAAAGAAAGAGAGCGAGAAAAAAGAATTAGGTTGTTCTACCAGTTTCTAAATTGTATCTTTAGCTTTCCTCTCTCTCTCTCTCTCTCACTCGCTCTAAATGCCGTTTAATTTGTTGAGGAAATGGAATAAAACTAGACGAAAAATGCAAAGAAAACACATAGAAAAACCGTTTTATATTATTTAGACAAAGTTATAAAAATATTGCATTTTTTTAAAACAAAACAAAAAATCTTTTTTTTTTGTTGATTTTATATAAAATGCATCTTGTATTTTATTTCACAGTTGATTTTTTTTTGTAACATTTATCTTATATTTTATTATATTTTGCATTTAATTTTTTTTAATATTCATCTCGAATTTTTTTTAATATTACTGTAAAAAATATTCCTTAAAAATGTAATTCAAATTGATAAAGTAAATTTTTTTAAATCTTGCGTTCTACTTTATGAGAATATTTAGATTAGAATCGAATCACTATATAGCAAGTCTTTAATATAGTCTTTATATATTGTGCGTACATACACATACATACATACATTTACATATAAATAATTAAACCATTAGGAAAAGTGTATGTATGTCCAAACATACCAGACAGACGGACAAACAAGGAGTTCATAAATTCACACAGAAAACCGCTGAAAAAGAAAACGGTAAAACCAGAAAGAAAAAAAGGAAGGAAAAAAAGAAAGAAAGAAAGAAAGAAAAAAAAACAATTACTAAAAGTGTCGACTATTTTCAGAGAGTTGGCTTAAAGTCGAGTAATATGATATAAACTATTTTTTAATACACCGAATATTATATGCCCTAACATAATTTCATTTAATATTATTTTTATCAAATATATGAAAATTATAAAATTATTTATTTAATGCAATTTTTAAAAAAATATACAACAAATTTAGTTAAGTCTTATTTAATATATTAAAAAAAATATATTAAATTTCAAAAATAAAAATGGGAGTGCATACTTAATTATAAAGTTAAAAAATAAAAAAATTAAATCGTTTAAAAAGCATTAAGAATAACGAGTTTTGAACCGGTTCAGAGACCTAAATTACGACTCCTAACAATTAACTAGTCGTATTAAATAAAGTTTGATTAAGTTAATTTTATGTAAATTGTCATTTAGTTGGGGACATTTTCTTAATTATATTATGTACATCTACATACATGTATGTATGTGTTTATGTGTGTGTGTGTGTGTGTATCTATGTAAATGAAGTCATTGTTTGTAAAACTAACTTTTCTCATAAAATATTATTTAACATTATTATTAAAATCAAAAAATTACTTAACCGCTATACAAATTAAAATAAATGCATGTGCATTAAATAATGAGCAAACAATTAATGATTATTATTATTATTATTATGATTATTATTGTTATTATTTTTCTTATGATTAGTAGTATTTTTTGTCTCAGAAATATACTTTATGTGCGACTCACCCTTTTAGCAACATAATGCGAGTTTATTGAACTTAATCTAAACGGAAGCTAAACAAATAAACAAAATCACATTTCTCTGTTTGTGCAATGTGTGCAAAGATGTTGCTCTCACATTGTTGCTTGTTGGTTTTTCTTTCTTTTAGTTATTGTAAAAATGGCGCAGTAAAAAATTACAAACAGCAAAACAAAAACAAAAAAAAAACGCAGCTCCCAAAGTGTTGACATCGCTGAGAAAAAGGCGTCTTGGCCCCTCCCCATAAGTCAACCCCTTAGTGGCAATTGATCAAAGAAAGCAACAAGAAAAACGAGTAATAATGCCTCCAGTTGATATGCTATATCGACTAGCAGATACTACGTAATGAAATGAGGTTTTTTTTTTAAATTACTAATTTAATTTAAAAGCAAGCTAAAATTAAATATATATTGTAACATTGCCAATTAAATCTTTGGGCCATGCTGGAATAATATTCAAAGAGATTTATTAATTAAAATATGAACTAAAGAAATTAAATTTGATTTTAGTCAAATAAATATAAATTTAAAAAAAAATTTCTCTATAAACGCTTAAAGTTAATTTTTGATCATTTTATCAGATCAAATATAAAATTAGTTATTCTTTCTTTCTCATAATTATAAATATTGCTGATAAATATGTCCTATAGTAAAAGTATATATATAAATATAAATATTAGTTGTTGTTTTTGTTTTTTAGTTTTACTTTTTTTTTTGTTGTTTTCGGTTTTATGGATTTATTGTGTAAAAGAAATGAGAAGAAAAATAATGTCATAAAATAGGAAGAGAAAATGGAAACTTCAAATGCTTTTTGCGCTTTAATTATGTGCCTGCCCCTTCCCTTGCCTCTGTCCATATGTTGCCTGATTTGTCTCTAAAGCGATAAATGGGCGTGGCAGCTGGCAACAAAATGCCGTTTCTCTTATATTGGCCATCAAACAAAGCGATAAATTGCCTTTATTGACATATGCATTTACTTGGAAAAGCTACGCCAAAATGTATAAAAAAAAAACAAAACAAAACAAAAAAAACGGCACTAAAAAATTATTGTTAAGCTACAAAAAAAAGGAAAGAAATTAATATTAAATATAAAAAAAAAATTGTTGAAAATTTGAAAATTATAGAGAACGCTGCAGTGAATTTATAACAGTTTGATTACGAGAAACCAAATTGATTTCCTGTGTTTGTATGTTTAACAACAATTAAAAAATAAAATAAAATATAAATAAACATACATGCATACATTTATACATTTATATATGTATTGTATAATAAAATAAACTTTGCCTGAATGCTAATCAAAGTTGAAGTCAAATTATGAATAATTTAATGAATAATATATTGTGCATATGCATGCATACATACAGTAACATACGTGCATTAGTTAAATACGCGCACGCAATATAGCAACATGTTAGCTAAGCGAGCTGAGGCGATTCGAAGCGTTTTGAAGCGATTTATATAGCGACTTAAATACAGTTAATAAAATCAGGCCAAAAGTGTGCAACCAAAACAAACGCCTACGATTCGTATTTCTTTTACTTCTTCCACTTTTCACATCTTAACTTGACTTGACTTGACTTGAGAATTTTCAAAAGTTGACTGCACTTTCAACACATACATACAAACACACATATACATGTCTATATATATTATATATATATGTGTATGCCCCCTTTGAGGGTTGCATGCTTTAAACACCTTCTTCATCTAAATTTTTTGATACGCCTCAGCGAGCCGCACATTAAGTGACGTCATTCATGCAACCACTGAAAGAAATAGTTAAACTTCGAAGAACCGAAAATAATTGTAAGACGAAGCCCTCGACCTCACTTGTACCCTACAATTCATTTATAGTGTATATAGTGTCTGTGTATATACTATATATTAACATTTTTTTGAATTGAATTTATTAACTGTTTCTTAACTTTTCATCTTGTATTTTATGATAAATCTTTACGAAAAAAGGAATGAAAGAAAAACTAAAGCATATTTCGCGATTTTTTGTTTGCAATAAATAAGAAGAAAAAAATCAAAAGCTGAGAACACATTAAGTATATAAATTGCCAAAAAAAAAAAAGGAAAAATCATTTAAAAAAAAAGAAGAAGCAAATTAAATGTGTAATTTTTGGGTTAGCCAAAGTCTGTTTAAAATCAATTCCAAGCAAATAAATATCATTAAATTTAGTTCGATATTTAGCAAGCCATTTCTAAAACTATAATGGCCAATGCGCAAGCAACGACTTATATATACACTATAAAATTTTTCTATGAATTCGAATCAGCTAATATTGATTTTACGAAACAAATATAATTACGAATTGAAAGAAACAAATTATATTCTTTTAATACAATCTTTTCAATCTAGTTCAAATAAACAATAAATATTATTTATAATATTTAGTAAAAAAAAAGCAAAAAAAACTGTATTTAATTATTCGTTTCTTTTTATTTGGAAAAATATTTTTCTTTATTTATTTATTTTTTTTTTTTATTATTGTTGGTTTTTTTTTGTCTTCCACTTTTGCTCTCTTTTGATTACTTCTCTGTTCGTCAGCATTGTGGGGATGACGTCATACGGCTGTGGTACGAAATTTTCCTGCGTACGGTAAAAATGAATTTCCGCAAACAAACAAATGGCAAAAATAGAAGTTCAATTCAATTTAGTTTAGTTTTGTGTATTTGTTTGTTTGCGTATTGAAAAGCGAACGCAATTCATATACATACAACATTTGGTGGAAAATGTTTTTGCTTTTGTTTAGATTTTATCATTGTACCTTTTGTTTAATCTTTTTCGTTCGTTATTTCGTTTTTTTTCTTTCATTTTTAATTAGGTAATATTTTTTTTCATTCGCATTTTTATTCATTTTTTATTGTGTTATTTAAAACATACCAACCGAAAGAATCGGGTATTTTCATTGTGTCACTAGTTGAGTAACTTTAAAAAAAAAAATTCAAAATTAGATAAAAAAGATTAGATAGAAATTCGTTTTCAATTGATAAAATATTAGAATTAATTTATTATAAATTAATCGTTTACTAGTATTTGACTTAATATTTAATAAAACATAAACATTTATTTTTTTATAAAATAATTTTGTTATTTATTTTTACAATATCTTTATATTATTATTAATCAATTAACAAATGTGAAGTTCTCAACAAATAAATTAAAATAGATAACAAATTTCAATGTTATACTAAAATATACTAAACAATAATAATCTATTAAATATAAGAGAAAAATTTTTAATTGCATTTGTAAAAATGTTCTTTATATAAAGTTTAAACGAAAATTGTTTTAAATAATAATGAAAAAAGGAAAACAATAGCTTCAATGCATCAAATGAAATATAAATTAAACAATAAAAAATCTATAAAATTCTTTCAAGATGAATCTAATGTCAGTTAAAGCCACAAAAATTTTGTATCTTTCTGTGGTGGGAAGGCAGAAAAAATAAATAAAGCCAATGATAATCAAAAATTGATTTGATTAGCGCGTAATTTCATTTGTATGTGCGCGCAAGTGTATATATACACGTATGTGCGTGTGTGTGTGTGTATCGATGAGTGTTAGGCGCCTTTTCAATTACGTTTGTTGCCATCTTACGTTGCGTATGAGTAATATTTGTATATACATATATATATACATTAACAATATACATTAATTGCCTCTTAGTTATTATACATTTTTCGCTTCGTTTTGTTTTTTTTTTAATATGAATTCATTTATTTTTTAAGTATTGTATTATTGTATTTTCATATTATTTTATTGCCATTATATATTAAACTGTACAAATTGATAAATTGTCTTGACTTTAATAAGTATAATATATAAATAATTTTCTTCAATACTTATTTATTTTATTTATTAATTGTTTATATTTAATTATGATTATAGATAAAAGGTTTCTTTTTGCCATTTCGTTGTAATAATCGTGATTAAAGTAAAGTTGTATTAACTTGTTTTTTTTTTGTTTTTTTTTTTGTTTTAGAGGCTAGTATTTAAGTTTTCACATATTTTTTGTTTTGTTTTGTGTTTTGTTTTAGTTTTTTTGTTTCTGTTTTATGACTGGTTATTCAATTGGGAGCCAACTCAGTGGGGCGTGGGAGTTTAGTTGGGTTTTTCTTTGCTGTGCTTTGCTTTGTTTGTTTGTGTTTGCTTTAGGTCTATTGATTGACGCGTCTGCTTGTCGCGATTACTCATACGCCGCGTGGCATACATACATACATACAAACATACAATGAGTTGCCTGTTAATATTTTTGTTATTGTTGTTGTACTTGTTGCACACGTTATATTATTTGACAGCTGCTATTCTGTATGCTTGTGTGTGTTTTTTCAATTCTCAAGCATTGCCATTGGGAAAGCCAAAACCGAAACTCATCTTGATGAGGCAATAAACAAAACAAAGCAACAACAACAACAGCAACAACAATAAAACAATTCAAGTTCACATTGCATTTAATGTTAATTTCTGGGTCAGTTGCGGTTACAAATACAGCAAAGTTTCAGTTTCTCATAAATATACCATATTGTGTATGTGTTGTATGTTATTTAGAATGTGGCTAAGACAAATGTCAATTGTTTGCTTGTTGTTAGCTTCAATGACAGAGCAACAATTGCGAATTATGAATTTTAAATATGTACATACATATATTAAAAAATATCTTATCTCCTGCAATTGTTGAGCACACATTTGATAATATCGGCCATAAAGAAAAATGTATTTAAACTTAATCTTTATCTAAATATTTTTAAATAACGCTTTAAATTTATTTAAAAAAAAAGAAAAACAAAAATTACATTATAAAATTGTATCTAGATAAACCACAAGATGCAGTGGATTTTCTCGAGCAACATTGTTTTTTTGTTTTTTTTGTTTATGCATTTTTAAGCAAAATTATTTTTATTATTTTTCAATTATTTTTATCGCTGTTTTTTCTCTGTTTATTTGAAAAGCAAAAAGAAAAACAAGCTGTTTATTGCCCATATGTTGGATTCATTTTAAATTATAAACATTTAAAGAAATTACAAATTCCATGACATCAACGTAATAATAATAGTAATAATAACAATAATAATAACAATTTCTGTCAACATAAGTATAACTAATATTTGTTTTTTTTTTAAATTTTATTTATTTATATAATTTGTTTTGCAAACACCTTTAATTTCCTATTGCTGTCTATCTCTCTCTTTCACAAAAAAAAAAAAACTAATTATATATGATTGTACATGATTCATAGGTTTAATAAACCATACTTATACAAATGCTTATATGAATATGTATATGTATGTGTACCTGCATATACATATGTAATACCAAGTTGGCGATCATGATGATTGATGTTGTTTAATGGCATTTCATTAGTCAGAATTTGATACGACAGAGGGAATGTTATTCTTATACCATATACAATAACAAAATCAATAAACAAAATCCAAAAAAAAAAAAAATAAATAAATAAAAATCAAAAATTAAAAATTAAAACATAAATATTTGCACAAATAGTAAAAATAGTGAAAGTAATTTGCAACAATACTGCAAATCAAGTTGTATATGTATATGTTTGAACATTGTTTGAACACAAACGTTGTTAATTAATCACAAATCATGTTTAAATAAATGATTATTCATGCATTTTTTCATGCAATGAAACTTAACATTTTTTTTTTGTTTATTTTATGTTTATGTTTAGTAATTGTGGCATTTCGCTTTCAAACTAATAAATGTTTTCCCTTTTTTTTATAACTAAAACATGATAATATATATATAGAAATATATATCTATCTATCTATATGTATATTTGGTATTGGTTTAACTGTAGTTTATCTAGTTTCTATGGTTATTTGGATGAGATCATAATCAGGGTTAACAGTCGATCATCATCAGTTATAACAGTTTATTTATTTTTTTTTTTTTTTGTTTATTAGGCACAACTGTAAAGCGAATTAGTTATGTTTATGACAACATCAACATCAACATCACATGATCATTTATCATAACGATGATCTATCTGTGTTAATATTATCTTTAATTATTTTTATTATTATTATTATTATTTCGTTTTAAATATTCTTTTAAGTTGAGATATCAAAGAGAATCGCATCATGTTGGCCCACTGCAAAATTGGCAGCTAGCCAAATGGCCACGTGGCTGTCCAAAAACATTACACTGATATTTGTTGATATTTTTGTTGTTGTTGTTGTCATGTGTCACACATTTTATGTATAAAACATTGGAAAAAGAAGTATTTGTAATCTTTTCAAAAAAAAATTATACTCGAGTTTCACTTCAAGTTAAACAAGTTAAATAAATAAAGTTGTAATTTAACTTGGGAAGAAAACATCAACTTATAAAAACAAATAGGTAAAATAATTTCTTATAAAAACTATATAAAATGGTAAAAAAAACATTTGATATTATTAAATATAAATTAATTATGTTTGCCATTTAATAATTATGTTTACGATGCCCTGTGAAATGTAATGCATATTGTTGTCATAATTTAAACCTAAACTACTACATAATACAGGGTATTTGTTAGTCGCGTATGCTATTTGTTTTTTTTTAAAGCTATTTTCCATGCCAATGCGCCGTTCAATATGTAATTTTACGCCTTAATTTATTGCAATCGATGACGACGCGACGCGTTGGTCACAAAAGGCTAATTGCGAATGTTGGCTAAAAAGTAGCTACAAAAAAGAAGAAAAATAAAACGAAACAAAAAAAAAAGAAATAAAACAGCTACAACAATTGGGCCCAAGACTCATTTTGGCCAGCTCTGCATTATGCTATTCACGTGTCTCTTGTATGTATGCGTATGTGTGCATGTACGTTATTTCTTGTTGCTATTTTGTTTAGTTTTCCTCTTTTTTTTTGCGCTCGTTTTGCTGTTTATAAAAAGTTCATTCAACCTTTTTTTCATGCTTCATTTGTCGCTTTGCTAACTTAATAACAAAAAAAAAAAAAAACAGAAAGAAAAAAACTAAATAGGCAACAACAATTGGTTAACTGTTATTTGTAACATAAGCGAAATGAGTAATAACAAAAACAAAACTCAACAACAAACACACGACAACATTCAACATGCAACACTTTTAGAACATTTTTTAAACATATTTCTACACTTTGATAATATCTGGACATTTTTTATATAAAATGTAAAATTTTAAAGAAAACAAATGCAATTAAAATAGTTTTTAACTGAATTATAAATAAATAAAAACAATATCGATTATAACAATTGGGAATAATTATAAATTTGCATATTTTTCATTTAAAAGATAAATAGAAGAAGAAGAATTTGTATTTCACAAAATTAAAACTTAACAAATTTTTTGTTTTTAATACCAAAACTTTGAAAAAAAAACCGAAAAAAAAATAAAATAAAATTTATATTTATATTTAAAATAATACATGCAATAAAAATGTATTTTATTTTATTTTATTGTTATATATATTATATGTATTTGTTATGTTGTTTTTGTTTAGTATCTGCACTTTATTATATGTATCTATGTGTATGAGTGTATGTGTATGTGTATATGCGTGTATGTGTGTATTTTATTATATTGTGCATATGTTTCAGAAAGCGCATATGTTACTATAGTTATGAAACACACAACGCAGCGGGCAAGTCAATAGCCTCGGGCCGGTCATGGCACTAGAAGCCCAGCCCGGCACGGCCCGACTCGGCCTGGCCCGCATCTAGTATGCCTTAAATGGGGATGTATGTTACGTTACGTTACGTTACAACTGTTCAACGGTTGAATGACTTAAGAGTGAGCAGCAACAACAACAACAACAACAACAAATGTCAGCCTGTCGCCTGCTATTTTAGCCATGGCTCAAACATACAGGAAACCTTAATCGAAAATAGCTAAAAACAAAACACACAAAAACAATAAACTTTATTTAACCCTCTTTTTTTATATAAATTTGGTATTGTTTTTTTCTTTTTCATTACAGATTGAAGGAGCGTATGAGGAGTGGACGTGAGCGGTAAAGAGCGTGCGCGTGTACGTGTGCGTGAGTGTGTGTGTGTGTGTGATGTATATGTGTGTGTAGTAGTACTTTATCAACCGCTCAGTCCGCACCTGTCGCCCTCCTTCCAACACTGAAAAACTACTTGCTACTTCCGCGTTCAACTTTCCTTCAAGAATACAAAAACACAACAAAAACAAATATATAATAATAATAATAATATTAATAATAATTAATAATATACATAAAAAAAAACAACAATGAGTAAAAAACCAACAGCCGGACCGGCGCTGCACAAGGTCATAATGGTTGGCAGCGGCGGCGTTGGAAAATCTGCATTAACATTGCAATTCATGTACGATGAATTTGTGGAGGACTATGAACCGACCAAGGCCGATAGCTATAGGAAAAAGGTAAAAAACAAAAACAAAAATATAAAAAAAAATAATAATATTTATTGTTTATTGAATTTTGTATTTATTCGTTCATAATTAGGTTGTTCTCGATGGCGAAGAAGTACAAATAGATATATTAGATACAGCCGGCCAAGAGGATTATGCAGCAATCAGAGATAATTATTTTCGCAGCGGTGAAGGCTTCCTCTGTGTCTTCTCAATCACAGACGATGAAAGCTTCCAGGCTACTCAGGAGTTTAGGTAAATATATATATATATTTTTTTATCATTATATTACGTGTATATGTATATGTATATGTCAAGTGTTCAACTGTCAACTGTCAAGTATTTAGCCCTGATGCAGTTTCCTTTTGCCGTCAGCCAACGCACAACTCACTAATTAGTTGAAGCCGCCAAAGACTTGAAGAATTCTACCATAAAAAAGCTTTAAAATAAATAAAATAAAATAAATAAATGCATAGAAAAAAAATATTCCAGTCGAGAATAATACCCTCTGTATTTATACATACTGTATATTAATATATTGGAATATAGAAATCTTGTTAAAATGAATTTTATTTTTGATTTTGGTTGCAGTTATAATATTTAATATTATGTTGCCATAAGCTTATAATATTTATAGATAATTATTCAAAATAATTTAATTTTCATTTAATTCAATAATTTTATTTCAATATGTTTTACAATGCAGTAAATTAATGTTTAATAATTAATTAATTGAAACATTTTAACATTTTTAATTTTATATTTTTTTTGTTCCTAACATAGATTTTTTTATTAAAATATTTGAAATATATACACATACACATATTTTTTTTATACTAAATAAAAATGTTTACAAATATTATTTACACATTTAAAAAATTTTTAAATTTGATAATTATAATTGTAAAATAAAGGGTATTTATTAGTCGTGATAATAGAATATTTATTTTTAATGCGACGAAATTAAACTGGTTTTTCGACATTTGACGCAGTGCTAGGCAATAAAAGTACCGCTTTTATGTGCCCTTTGACCTCAATGTGCGAATGTGCGTTACACATGTGAACATTATGTATGTACATACATACAGTGTATGCACACCGAGGGTGATTCAATCAATTATGAAATGAATGTGACTGGGTGTGTCCAAGGATAATCTGAATATAAAATATAGACATGGGAATATCGTATTATTTAACTAGTGACACAGGCATATGTATATACACATACACATACCCATATAAATATATAACTGTATCAGTCTGTGTGTTTGTTTATTATAAAAGAAATGTCGTTGAGTCACGTCAACAATTGATAACACTCTTATCATGGCCATATCAAATTATATATAATATATGTACATAAACCATAAAAAGAAATGCAATTTTAACTTTTCACTTCCATTCTTCGTAGAGAACAAATCTTGCGAGTTAAAAACGACGAGAGCATACCCTTCCTGCTGGTGGGCAACAAATGCGATTTGAATGACAAGCGCAAGGTGCCGCTCAATGAATGCCAACAGAGAGCGCAACAATGGTCCGTTCCCTATGTGGAGACCTCGGCCAAGACACGCGAGAATGTCGATAAGGTAAGTGCGGGGAATTGTCAAAAACAACAACAACAAAAAAATTAAATCTCCTATGTTTAGTTATTTGCGGGGGCAAAAAAAGGGGCAGATGGCATTCCCTTCTGTATCTTTAGTATAACAATATTTTATTTTCATAATAAGCAAAAAAAAAATAAATAAATAAATATATAGAAACATTTGCAGAGAAACTTTTTGTTAAGGCTCTTTTATCAATTGGCTAAAGCAAGAAGAAACATTTATGATAAAAAATAAAATTAATTTCAATTATATAGTACACGCACACGTACATATATATAAAATACATACACATAGATATATATATACACAGATATGTAAAAACAATAAACAAATCTAAAGGAAATCTTACATGCAAAAACTTGTTGCACATACATTTGTTTTGTTTTTTGTTTTTCCTTATTTAATTTATCTATATATATAATATGTACGTATTTCATATATACAACATATTATTGTATTTCAATTTGTTTTTGTTTTTTTTTTTGTTTTTTGTTTTTAATAACAATATATGTATTCATTTTCTTTATTATTTAATTTTTTTTTTTTTTTTGTTTGTTCTGTTATGTATTTTGTGTTCTGCAATTAACGTAACAAAGTAATCATAAAGCAATAGCAGCAACAGCAATAGCAGCAGCAATAACAACAACAACAGCAACTATAACAATTATTTATAAACTGCAGCAACAATTACACAATAATTTTTATGCCAATTCCTTACATTTTTCTTTTAATTTAATTAGTTACTATTAGTTTATGATAATATTAAAACCAAAAAAAAACATGCATAAAATAAATTTTATTTAGCCAATTTCATATGCTAAAAGTATTAATACAAATCAATGAAAATTTATCCAATTTTTTCGTTTTAATTTTCGTCAGCAATTTTTCCGTAACTCGAGCTAAAATTTTTAAGTATTTTGAATTTTTTCATTTTTTATAGCAATTTCATCTATATTTTCAATAGATATATTTAATTACATTTTATTTAAGTCGAAAAAAATATTTATGTATGCTCGATACATGAAAATTTAATTAAATTTATTAAAATCCCAACATTTTGATAATCAATTATTATTGTATTAATATAAATAATTCTATAAATTCACAAGTACAATATAAAAAAAAATTATTTTATTTTCCAACATTTTCATTCTCAATATGCTCTTTGAAAGTGTTACACACTTTTCTTGCGTGCACTGTTTTATCAGATTAACCATATTTTTTTATTTCTTTTTGTTTTGGTTTTTTGTAAAACTATATACGAGTACACTTATGTATCTATTGTACAATATTTAATCAACTATTATAGTTTACGGTATATTATATATATTTGACGGCCATTTAGGTGACTTTTAAGAAATATATTTAAAAAAAATACAATTATAATAATTATTTCTGAACTGAATATTGTTAAGCAGTTTTTATTATTCAAACAAATTTTTCATTATTATGTGCGAAAAATAATTTGAATATATAATTAAGAAATAATTCAAATTATAAGCTATAGAATTTAAAACTTATTCCGATTTTTAATCATTTTTCATCCTATCTGTGCCAAACATTTTATGTACAACAACAATAAAAAAAAAGCAATTAACGAATCAAATTCAGAAAAATGATTGCAAACTCTAGTTTTAAATTGATTGAAATGCACAATTTGTAACTTACTTTACAAAACTGTTGACATTCATCGATTTTTATGGTTATCGTTTATCATTAATCGTTATTCGTTCAATTGTATTAAAAAACTAAAAAAAACATTTTAAAAATTATTTATAATAATTTTTTTTTATACTAGTATATTCGCGCGTCATAAATATAGCATACAATTTGGCGTACACACACTCAAACACACACACACACACACACACACATATGCAAATGATATATAATATAAAATTTATACCATTTTTTCTTAATTGATCATATATATGAAAATACTTATTTGCGTTGATTTGTTTTATCTCTATTCTATCTATATATTTATATATATGTATATTATGTATGTATGTATAATTATATATAATATATATGTATATATATTATATATATGTATATGTGATATATATGTATACATGCATATCTTATTCCGATCACAATTGCAGGTATTTTTTGATTTGATGCGCGAAATAAGATCACGAAAAACCGAAGATTCGAAAGCCACGAGCGGGCGTGCTAAAGATAGATCCAAGAAGCGGAGACTTAAGTGTACCCTACTTTAGGCATTAGGTGCATACAACAATAAACATATAAAAATATTAATTAAAAAAAAAAACAACAAACACCAAAATTAATTAATTTTAAAACAACAACAATACTAATATATATT
Organism: Mulgravea parasiatica; assembly: GCA_037075045.1. Lineage (NCBI taxonomy): Eukaryota > Metazoa > Arthropoda > Insecta > Diptera > Drosophilidae > Mulgravea > Mulgravea parasiatica. Next base: position 48,433 of record JBAMCR010000076.1, read on the forward strand.
ATATTATATAATACAACCTCAAGTAGTACCTTTTTATCTGTAGTTTTGCCCTCTTACGCTTTTGGCTTATTGCAATACTAAAACTTGCCTTAGTTATTCGTTTACTTTCTTTCTCGTAATTTCTATTTTCTATTTTTCATTTTATTATTATTATTGATGAATTTGATTTCGTTTTCTGTCGTATACACACACCCACACACATTCACCACAATAACAACAACATTAAACATTATTATCTATTTTAAATTTTCTTATTTATTAACATTGAAATTATTGTAGACTATTAAAATTATCTGTATAAAAAAATAATATGTAATAATAATTCTCTGCATGTTTTAATTTTAATTATTTTGCAATTTTTTCTTTAACTTTAAAGATTTTTCTAATAAAAAAAATGAATAATTATATTAAATTAATTAGAGTGTATTAGCCCTGGTTGGGAAAGTCAAGCAGAAACTTGTTAAAAATGAATGACTTATTACAAAATCTTTTAAAATTAACTACATATTAAGTTAATTATCAAACATAGAGATATATATATTTATTATGAATTTATTTATGTTATATTTCTATTTAGTGAGTTTCATAAAGATTTCAACTTTAATTTTTATATTTTCAAAATTGTTAAAGTTGAAAATAAGGAAATCTTTCGATTAGGAAAACTTTTAAATATTTTCTGGTAAATTTACTAAACTCTGCATAATCAGATAATTTCTAATATAATAATTAAAAATGTATTTTAATGACAATGAAGTTATTATTATTATTTTTTTTTTGTTGTATTCTCATTTAACACATTGACATTTATAAAAAGTTTTAAATTTCTATACACACACATATATACAAAAACACATTAGAAAAAACACACACACACACACACGCACACGCACACCTTATCTGATTATAGTAATTTTTTTTTTAAATAATTTATGCACATGTTAAATACCGTTTATTTAATTTTTATATAATTTTTTTGACAATAATTTATGCAATTTGGCTTGGTATTTATGTATATGCCTATGTATGTATATATAATTTTCTTGTTTATTTTTTTTTGTTTTTATTTGTTTGAATTAATTTAATATTATTTTTAATTTTTGGTGTATACAACTTTTTGCTTTTGGGTTTGTTATTTTCTCGGTTAATTATGTAACTATTTAGAACAATTTAATTAAAAAGAAAAATAATATTAATCAAAATATTATTAAATATATATACTTATTATTATTACTATTACGACAATTAATTAATTAAAATTTTATCTATTTATATTATTTATAAATATGATTTAGGTATTTTACGATCTAATCAGGGATATTTCATCACGTAAAAAGCAACGTCAGATGGATGTAAAAGAGCCGACAAAGCCTTCTCCTTGCTGCCAATTGTTGTAAAATGAACAAAAAAGAAAACAAAACAAACAACCAACAACAACAACAACGTTACTGCAACAACAAACACAACAATAACAACGAAGGTCACGGATTTGCATTAGCAGCAACAAAGCAACAACACAACAAACAACAACAACTACAACTTCAACAAGAGCAACCGCAACAAATAAAACAACAACAAAACCGAAAATAATAAGCGTTTATGTTAGATGTATTGGGATAAACTTTATACTGATAATATTGTATATGGTATAAATTTGTATTTGATTAATATAAAAAACAAAACAAAAATTAAAGAAAAAAAAATCGAGTTTGAACCGTCTGTAACATTCAGAGGTGGTTGATTATAATATTAAAAAAAAAAACATTATAAAATAAGAACATAAAATTGTAGAATATAAAATAAAAAATCGATGAAAAGAAATAAAATAAAAAGCGAACATAGGGATATATAATATTTTATTAATCAATATAATAATGATAATAATAATAATAATAATAATAAAAAAAACAACACAATCGACAAAGTGTAGATATGTATTTTTAAGGGAATCAATTTGGATATCGTACAAGACGAGCAGAGGGTTTCTCAATAATCATTTGATACCTTTCGGCTCTTTCTCACATCATCATTGAAATATTTCTAAACCGTTGAATCTGGGGGAAAAAAAGATGTTTCTTCATTCTCTATCTTAAAATAAAATGTGTTCGAAGTGCCCACCAGAAAATTCCTTTGAGAAATTTTGTTACACACAACTCAAAATAATTATGAGATGCCTTTTTATAATAAACTGGAGAACTGCCATCCTATGATAAAAAAAAACGATAACAATCAAATCAACAATATATCTATTTGTCAAGATTGATCATAACAGGCATTTTCCTTTGTATAATGATTCTTTCATTTCAATGAAACTCAAGGAAAATTGTTGTAATATCTTCATTGAAGAACTGAGTTAATCTTATCAAAGTTTAATTCTCTAGATTTGATGACTAGAAATTATTAAACTGTGGTATGGAATAATTGTTCGAGTCCTTGATGACATCCAATCGACAATTAAAACTTTTCATTGACTTGACTGCGCATCTCTTCGCTTTACTTCTTTTTACATCTATATATACCCAGAGCTTTTCTGGGGCATTCATGGTGGCAATTGTTATTAGCATATCATTTTGTATCTTAAGCTATTGAAGATCAACCTTGCAGGAGATGGAAGAAATCATTATTTGGGTACCTACTTTCTCTGTATTTTAATAGGACTATTTGATCGTGTTGCTTCACAAAATAAGTTAATTGAAATTTAAATTAATTTTTGTAAATTAATTTTTACAATTTTTTATTAACTTATTTACTCTCATTGTAAATCCTTAGAATGCAAAGTATTAAATGACGTTGTAAAGATTTTTTTATCGAAAAAAAAAGTGAATTCTCATATGATAATTATTATTTTTTGTGCATTGTTTTATTGCCCCTGGTCGAATGTCAATTTATTAGATCTACAACAGCTTTCCACTTTCCAATTATCATCCACATGATGTTGAAATATTATCATAGTTGGATACTTATCCTTGAAGTCCTTCTGCTTATCTCTTCATAATAAACAATTGCCATCAGCTTTTTTTTTTGTTTCCTCTGTATCAGGGTAAATAGATATATGTGACGAACACATCCATGACAAAACAGATGGAACTATTTGGAATACCCTTTCCAAAAATTCAAAACTATTTATTATTGAGTTTCCCGAATCGTAACGTCATCAGTGAGCACTTCTCTAAATAAACACTTGAAGGAAATTATTTCTTTTTTCATTTTCACCAGCAATCCTAACAATTAAATATACAATATAAAAAAATATATATATTAAATAAAAATAAATAAAGTGCAACAAAATTGTATCAAAATTATTTGCAACATTTCAACGATAATTAAACATAAAACATTAAAAATAAATTATGACGAATATGTAATATACATAACTATAAATTTAAAATGAAAATTATGAATATGATAAAATGCAATCTTTAAGCTAAAAACAACAAGAAAATTAAACACCAGGGCTGCAAACCAAGGAAAAAAAAAGAGAATAAAATCACGAACATTATTTATTTCAATTTGGTTTGTGATTGTTAACTTAATTGAGATTTAGATCTGAATTTACAGTATTTATATTAAAAAAAAAACAAAACAAAAATTAAGTTTCCAATTAAATTATTTTTGGTTAAAAATGAAATTCATTCGGTTTAGCTTCAAGTTTTATATTTAGCATTTCGTTTAATTTTAAATTTATTTTCGTTTCGATAAAAAACCAATTTGCAGCCTTGATAAAAAAACAAAAAACAAAAACCTGCTTCAAAACACAGCGCCAGCTTTTAATTTATAAATTTAATTTCTTTTTTTTTTTGTATTATTATAATTCTAAACTATATTTAAATACAAACAAACAAAAATTACTTTAGTAAGCTAAATGATAATACAAATCATAAAATAAACAACAATATTATTTATGCAATTTATAAGCATTGCACATTTTATTTTATTTTTTATTATATTTATATACATATATGCATAAACTTTTTTTTTGTGTATAAAGTAATAGCAAAATGTTAAACCATAAAAATTTATATACATACACATATATACACACACACACACACACAGAAAAGCTTTTTATAAATAAAAAAAATCATATATACAAGTTTATATAGTTTAAAATTTAATTGTACAATTCAGCTAAAGGTTGATAAGCAAAAAATAAAAAAAAAAATACATTCAAAAACAAAAATGGAATCCATCTAAATAAAAAAAATATAAAAAAAATCGAAAGCAAACTTTTATGAAATTTTTGTAATTTTCTAACTAGCCACACAACAAGAAAAAAACCAAAACCAAAACAAAAATATGAAATTTAAATATAATTAAAATTAACTGTTAAATAAATTAAGAAGATTTAGCAATTTATTTCAGATATTTGCAGCAATATAATAAATTTCAACTTTTTTTTTAATTGTTTAATTGATTTTGTTTAAAAATTATTGTAAGTTTGTTTTTTTTTTCTGTTTTTGGTATATTGCATAGTGCAGTTTGTATTTTAATATTTAAGTTATTATTATTATTATAATTATTATTATGATCATTATTATATTATATATGTATCTATGTCTAATTATTATTATATTACCTTATTATTATTAAATATATAAGTTTTACGCAATTTATTTGATTTTGACTGTGCATTTTATTACCCAATTTTTGTTAAACATTTTTCTATCCCTTTCTTCCTTCTTCTATATATATATATATATATATATATATATATATATATATATCTTGTGTATGATAGTGTGAGCAAAAAAAGAAGAAAAATTGAAATCAGAAAATGTTGCTATATATAAATAAATATAGTTTATATATTAAGTATACATAATATGGGCATAAGGGGGAAATGTATAAACCGCTGAAGTCAAAACATTTTTACCGCTCTATTCTCGCACACACACACACAGAAACACATTCACATACACATACACAAGTTTCGAACTCTCGCATACAAATACAAATGAATCCATAATTATTCTACAATTTAGAAGTATAATATATCGAAGTTAAGTAACAATTTTTTAGCAGCAATAGCAAAAAAAAACTAAAACAAAAAATAAGTAAATAAAAAAAAGAACAACAAAAATAATATATAATAATATACACATAAAAAGCATTTTTTTTTTGTTTTTGATAAACTATTATTATAATGAATTTGACTAAAACTGGATTGAAAATACGTTTAGCTTGAAAAATAAAGAAAAAATAATGAGAAATCAAACAAAAATAAATCAAATTGTGTTTTATTTGTTCGGAGCGTATGCAATTAAAATGTTAATGTTAATTAATAAATTAATATAATTAATTAATTAATTTTTAATTGATATAATAAATATTTATTTTAAATACGTGAGTATCCACTTATAAACTAAAAATAATTAAAATTAAATGGCTAAATCGTAATTTAATTAATTGCCATGTTCCCTAAATTAAATGAATTACAATAAAAATTTAAAATTTCATCTATTCAAATTATATTTATTTTTAATTATAGACGTTTTGTTTGTGCAAAAACGAGATGTGGAAGGCCGGTGAAGCAGGAAAAACATTTTAAACAACCAATTGAATAATTTTTTTCTTATATAATATTCTCTGTTCTTTTTCCCAAATAATGCAAGCAGATTTTCACAAATATTTAAACACTGAAAAAAAACTAAATATTATAAAGTGACTTTCGTTTGTTTTTTTTTTTAAATTAATTTTGGAGCAAATATTAATTATAAAGAAATTAATTATTTTGAGCAATAACTAAAGTAAAATATCCAAATATCTTATGATCCGTTCGAAATATAGTGGATATTAAGAAAAAAATTGGCAATATTTATAAAGAATTGCGACCAAAGATCGAGTGTTAAAAGTGATTTCCCGTGACAAGGGTCTTGGCACCTGTTATAAAGCAAAATCGGCTTAGTATAATATATAGCAGTTAGATGATCTGAAAGCCGTAAAAAATAAACCAGAATAATTAAATATGGCTTCAGTTAGTCGGATAAATGTCTCCATGTACGTGCGTCTTACCTGTTTTCGACTATGGCTAGTAGATAACCGCAGATTAAAAGTGTATATTTCCAAACACATACATGTATATACGATTTCTACACATTTGTTGAAATATTTATTTAACTGAAGAGTAAAAGATTTACTCGGAATGCATACCATGCCCCAAATACCAAAGTGAAAACTAAGAAAAATAAAAACATTTGGAAATTGCTCTCAAATCACGTTTTTTTATTTTTTCTTTGTTTTTTTTTACACATTTATAGAATATGCTTATATATGTATATACATATACATATACACATTTCTCATATATATATATATATACGTATATATATATATATACTTTTTTACACTAATTTTTTGCATTCGCTTTGTTTTTGTCATACTTTTCCTTTTGATGCAATTTAAAATTAATTTTACATTTACAGCTAAAAGACGTGTGTTTTTTTCTTGATTTTATTTTGGTTTTTTTTATTTATGTTTTTTATTTTTTATGTGTTTTTTTTTTGTTTTGTTTTGTTTCATACATATATAATTTGCAATACTCCCGATTTGTTGTCAACTCTAAATTAAGTAAATAAAATAATAATAATTGTAAATGTAATAATAGAATTTCTAAAATGAAATCGTTTAGTAAATATTAAAAACAAAAAAAAATATATATATAAATTTATGGGCTAAATGTAAAGTATTATTATGTTCATTACTTGGCTACTTATAAACATAATCCATTATGTATGTATTTAATAAAATCAATTAAAAAGAAGACAAAAAATACACACATATATATATAGAACGCGTACATATATTCAAAAATTAATTATTTAATTACTTAATAATTAAAAACATATAAATATATGCAGATCTTTTAGACGAACAGACTAAATAAAGTTACTTTTATATTCTTTTAATTTATATTTTTGTTATTATTTTTTTACATATATTTTTATAGATTTTTTTTCTTGTTTTTTTTTTGTTTTTATTTTTGATGCCTGTTGTTGTTTTTGTTGAACTTATTATTAATCATTTTACATGTACATTCAAAACATTTACACAAACGTTTAAGTCTTAAGAATTAAATTTTCTGTTCTTTCATGTATAGATTTTATATTAATTATTCATTTTTTTTGTTGTTTAGTTTTTTATATATATTTTTAAAAAATTTTTTTGGTTTTTTGTTTATTTGTTGGTTTTTTATTTTTTTTTTTAATTTTATTTGTTTTGTTTCAAAATATATTTCAACTGTGTTGCATTTACTACAAAAAGTTTTTTCTTGTGTGAAAATAAACTTTGATATTGTTTTTTTGTTTCATTTTTCCATTTTTTTTTTTTTACTTTCTTTTATTTCTTTTTTTCATATTTGTTTTTTTTTCTAGCTTATGTTATGTATATATATTAAATTTTTTTTGTGTGTTTTTGTTAATTTTGAAACTATTTGTTATTGGATTTGAATTATTTTCTGTTTAACTGTGCTCAAAATCAATAAATAAAGAATTGCCTAAAACACGGGATATATAAGAAAGAAAAATAGTTAAAATTTTTAAAGTATTTACAAAATATTCAGACGAAATAAAAAATAATATATATGTAAACATACTTTTGTCAGCTCTTTTAAAACGAGATATCAATATTGTTCTTCACTTTTGTTTTTCGTTTTTTTTTTCATATTAGTATATTCAATTACATTTTTGTGGGTTCTTTTTATTTCTTTCTGTTTTTTTTGCATTTATTCTTTGTTCTTGTTTTTTATTCTAAAAAAAACATACAAATTTCATTTTTCTTTTTTCTCTGGTGTTTGAAACGAGTTTTTTCTACTTATATCAACAAGTTTTCATTATTTATTTGTTAATTAAATATTTATCATTTATTTTCCTTTTTTCTTAATACTTTTTATATAGCACACACACACATATACAAACACACATATATAATGTAGGCATACATACACTGAAAAAAATGCTCGAAAATATATTGTAATATTACAGTTATCTTTGTAGTTTTTTCTTCTATTGAAATTTCTTAATTATACATTAATAAATATATAGTATACATATACTATATGTACATACATACATACATCATTATTGTTCTTACATAAATATTTCATACAATTATTTTGTTGTTTTTTTTACCATCCTTCTCAATTTTTATTTTTTGTTTTCGCATTTTCGATTGCAATCAGATTTTGGGATCAGTGGTTAAAGTAGAGCATAAGGCGTTAGTTTATTTTACTACCGAAAATAATTATTATTTAAAAACAAAAACAATTATTTTATCTTTGTTTCTATTTAATTTTATTCGTTGGTTTTGCTTTTTGTTTTTAACTACCGAAAAATATTTGTTAAATTCTTGACGGAAAAATATTTTTATATTTTTATTTAATATAATTATATATTTAAAAGAAAAAGTTTTTTTGACTTTAGTAAACTAAAGGAGAAAAGGAAATGAAAGAATGAAAAAACGTCAAACAATAACGAGTTGAAATTAATTATTGTAATTAAATATATATATGTATATACAATATATTTAATCGTACTATATAATATATGGTCTATTAATTGTAGGGTATAAAATGAAACCAACCAACATCGAAGATGATTTTTGTTTTGTTTCGTATTTAACTTTTCTTGATGTTGTTTAATTTTTTTTTTTAAGAAAATAGCGTCCATCGAAAAGAAAGAGAAAAATGTGCAATCTTAATTTACAAATTGAATTTTTTTTTCTTTTTTTACAGTTTAAAAGTGATTTAAAAGACAATAAACAAAGAACAAAATCAATAGATAAATATATGTATATATATATATTGGAACGTTCATAACAGATCGTGTTTTTTTTTATTTTAGTTAAACTATTGGTGTTATGGATGGTTTTGCCTATGCAACTATTTTTTTTTTTGCTTTTGTATTTTTTTTTTTGTTTTCATATTTTTGGTTTTGTTTGTTTATTGTTATTATGATTATTATTATTTTTGAAATCTACGAGACATTCAAATACGAATATACCATATGTATATGTATGTATGTGCGTATTATGCGAAACACTACAGCAACTACATATGTATGTATGTACTCAGATGTATGTACATACATATATGCACATCATAATCATCTCTATATTGTATGGGTTTAGTATCTAAAATGCTTTCATGATTTCTCTACTCACACACACTCACACACACATACACACACCACAGTTATTTATATATACTATCAAATAAACAACAACAAAACAAAAAAAAAATATTTTTAAAAATTGACAAATAATATACGCCAGAGTACAGTGATTATGCAATAAATTAAATCAAAACTTTTGTAATTAAGTTTTTTTTTTTTTTCAAATTAGAAAATTGTCAAAATTGTTTTTATAATTAAAATAAAGGGGGGGTTGCCGTTTTTCATTTGGTTTCGTTTTTGTTTTTTGTTTATATGATTTTTTGTTCTACATAGTTTTAGTTAAACACATACATACATACGTACATACATATATGTATACATAGACATAAAATATGTGTATGTATTATAGTTGTTTTATAAAGCATTTTCCATTTGGTGGTCTCTGTTACAACAGCATAATAATTTTTTCGAATAATTTTTCAATTTTCGTTTTTTCTTTTTGTTTCATTTTGTTTTTACTTTGTTTTGAGTTGCTATTTTTATGTGAAATTTTAAATATAATTTATACTAATTTTATATATATATATATGTGTGTGTGTGTGTGTATGTATGATGTGTGTGTATATATTTACTTAGATGTATTATGTAAATTGAAGTTGTTTTTTTCTTTCTAAATTTTTCGTATACGCGATATAAGCATATACAGACATACATAAAATGTATATACATACACATATGCACATATGTATACATTTATGTATGCATGTAGAAGCATGTGCACGCATACATACATAAATACAATATACAATTAATGTTTGTTTAGCTAAATAATACATTACGTACATACATATGCATGTATGTGTATGTGTAAATTGTTTTTATTATTATATTTTTTGTATGTGTATTTGCATGTATGTATGTTCATGTTGTTGTTGCTGCTGATGCAGTTGTTGTTGTTGTTGTTGTCGCTGTTAATCTTGCTGTTGCTGGTGTTAATGTTCCTGTTCCTGTTGCTCAGCACAGCAGCAATTGTTGTATATGTTGCTTCCTTTGCATTGCTGCTGCAATTGTTGATGTTCTCCTTGTGTATAAAATTATTTCTTCAAAAATAATTTGTTTATATTTTTTTCGTTTTTTTTTTTTTGTTTTCTCTCTTTGTTTTTGGTTTTTGTTATAATATGTGTTTTCATACTAAAATGTTTTCAATTTTTCATTTTCTCTTTTTGATTTTCAAAATCGATGCTTAAGTGTTGGGCGGAACGGTTATGTTTGTTGTTGTTGTTGTTGCTGTGGTTGTTACTCATTGTTAAGTTAATGTTAATGTTAATGTTGTTGCTGTGTGCGATTGTTGCCATTGTTCAACAATAATCGAAGTAAAATTTTAGAAACAAGTTTTGTATCATCCATTTTCTTGTTTTGTTTAGTTTTGGTTGTTGTTGTTTTTGTTATTTGTTTTTTGTTTTGTTTTCAAGGTGGGAGCTGTTGCACACAATTCAGTTGTATTAGTTATTATTATTATTATTATTATAATAATTATTATTATTATTATAATTATTTTCATTATCATTATTGTTTTATGTATATTTGATTGTGATTATGATTATGATAATGTTTTATAATAATTATTATTATTTTTATTATTACAATATTATATTATTGTTGCCTCTCTTTGTTCTCTCTCTCTCTCTCGCTCTCTTTTGTTTTTGTTTTTGCTTTGCTTTGTGCTCTTACTGAGCCGCCGTACCGCTACGTATCAAGAAATTGTAACTGCGCTCCTTATCCGCTTGACGATAGCCCGCGGCGTGAGCTGAAATTTATTTATCGATTTACATGTTTGTTGTAATGAAGCGTGTTAATCGTCAATCCGATCAATTTTTATCGATATAATTTAATTTGGCATTTACCATTCGCTACGGCAGCAGTAACTGTTGCAGCATTTGGCGTTGTTGTTGCTGCAGCTGCTACTGCTGTTGTTGCCGCTGCTGTTGCTGTCACAATTGTGGCGCCACCAGCGGCGCTGCCATGAAACTTTATATTGGCACTCCGACCGCTATTTGTTAACAAATGTGTCTGCATCTGCGTTCCCGTTCCCATTCCCGTTGGCGTCGTCGTCGATGTAAGCGTTGCTGTTGCTGTTGGCGTTGGTGTTGGCATCGCTGACATTGATGAGCTGGACGACGACGACGATGATGATGAGCTGGACGATGACGATGATGATGACGACGACGAGGATGATGATGATGACGATGACGATGATGATGAGCCCATAAATGAGGCCGACGATGAGACACCGCTGGACGAGGAGCTCGGCGATGGCGATGGCGTCGATGGCGTTGGTGAGCCGCGTGTTGTTACCGTTGCGCCGACAACAACAACATTCGGACTGCCGGCTGGGCTGCTCTGCTGTGACATGGATGTTGCTGTTGGCGAGCAATTGTTGCTGTTGCTGTTGCCATTAATGTTGTTATTGTTGTTGGCACCGCTCTTGAGCAGACCAATAGATACAGCAGCTGTATTTAATAGCGTATTCGAATTCGGTGCATAGCTGATGCTGGCAGAGGTCACATTGTTGTTGTTGCTGCTGTTGTTGATGTTGTTGTTGCTGCTGTTGTTGATGTTGGTGTTGCTGTTGTGCTTGTTGCTGTTGTTGCTGGTGCTCTTCAGCAGGCCCATTACAGCACCGGCGCCGGGATTAAGCAGTGTATTCGCATTCGGTGTATAGCTGACGCCAGCAGAGGTCACATTGTTGTTGTTGTTGTTATATTTGTTGCTGCTGTTGTTGCTGTTGTTGTTGTTGTTGTTGTTTACGTTACTCTTGTTGTTTATCACAGGTGAGATGGCCGTTGTGGGCAACTGCATAGAGCGAGATGCACATATGCACAGAGTGAGTGAGTGAGACAGAAAGAGATAGAGAGATAGAAAGAGAAATAGGGAGAGAAAGAGAGAATGTGTGAGAGAGAGAGAGAGCAAACACATGTGTGCGAGAAAGAGTAAGAATATAAAACAGCTGATTAGTTAGAATATAAATATATAAAAAAAATTCAAAATGTATTGTATATAAATATATAATCCTATAATAAATTAAATATAATTTATGAAAAAAAAAGAAACAACAACAACAAAACAATTTAATATATAATATAACTCACACAATATAATTTTTTTTTAATTCAATAAAAATATTCGCCAATTTTTTGGTATCCTAATCTAGTGTATTTAAAAAATACTATTTTTTCTAATTTAAAATAAATTACAAATTTAAATGCTGGAAAAATATTCAAAAAAAAAAAATCAAAACATTTTTTCATAAACTTTTATTTGTATGTATATTCCTTTGTTTTTTTTTTTTTTGTTTTGTTTGTTTATGTTTAATTTCAATTCCAAAAATAATATTCTCGATGAAAAAGTCTATAATTTGTAATTGATCCGAAAAAGTGTATGTATAATAAATATTGCCAAAGTAAATAGTTGTAAATCTAAACTAATTTCATATAAATTAAAATACAATTTAAATACAATATTTATCTAATTTTTTGCTAATTTTTATTTTTTATCATAATTTTCTTCTTTTTTTAATTTAATAATTAATTTTTAAAAATTATTGTATATTTATTATATTTATTTGTCGCATCAACTTACACCAGCGGCACAGACGGGCGTGGTGGTGCCATCAAATAAAATTGGTTGCTGTGTTGCACTGCGTCCAACAATCGCAGCTGCGGCTGATGATGATGATGACGACGATGACGATGGTGATAATGATGATGTTGTGATTGTTGTTGTTGTTGCCAGGCAAACGGCCTCATCTATAAAATATATACAAGAAAAATATATATATACATATAAATACAATATTAAAAAAATAAAAGTAATAAAACAACAATAAAAAACAGTTTTAAATTTTTTTTTTTTTAATTTTACTTGCAATTGAAATAAATTTTCATATTCATTTTCATTTTTATTTCGATTGCATAATCTGATGGTCAAATATTTAAGGGTGGAGTGGGGGGAGGGGTGGGGGGAGGGGGTAATGGGTATTGGTTTTCATCGAATTTGATCCTAAATGATATGCAAAACTTGATCTACTTTTTTACACAACACAATGCAATATAAAATAAAAATGTTTCAATGTTTCATGGCTGTCACAAATTGCCGGCATTTCATTTATGGCAAATTCGATTTCGAATTCAAATTGTTTTTTATTATTATGCTTTTTTTTCTATTGTACAATATTATTTTTTGTTAAATTTACCTTTATCATTTTGTGGAATGCTCTGCTCCGTTGGGCGTCTCAAGCTGTTTATTCGCTTTTGCAGTTCAATTTTACGTTTCGAAAGATGCTCAATTTCCGCCTCCTGTTCTCGATCGTATTTGGACAATTGCTATAAATAAAACAAAACAAAAAAATAATATTAAAAAATAAATATAATAATGATAATGATAATTGTTATTATGTTACCATAACGTATTTGTGCGCCTTGTCGAGTATTGTCAAATTTGATGTCTTTTTGCGATCCTCGTCCTTAAGCGGCAGCTCGTTCTTTAACAGCTCGTAGCAACCCTTGAGCTGCGCCCGCCGATTCTTTTCCAGCTTGTTGTGCACTTCACGAGTGCCCGCCCTGCAAAAAAAAAAAATTAAATTAAATTCAATTCAATTAAATTTTAAATAAGAAATACAGTTTAAGAAAAAATACAATTTAAAATTTAAAGAGAAAAATATATAAAATATTTTTAGATTTATTTTACAACACAAAAAACCAAAAATTAATTGTTTAGTTTTGTGTTTCTGTTATTGTCCTTTTTAAATATATTTTTTTTTATTTATTAAGAATTTTTTTTTTACTTTTTTATTTAGCTTTTTTTTTTTAATTAATTTTAAACACTTTAAGTATTTTTGGTTTAAATAAATTAAAGAGCTTGGAAAAAATGTGTCAAATTATTGTTATTGTTTGTGCGCATAAGCATAAATAACATAAATCAATAATTTATTTATTTTATAATCGTAAATATAAATATATTTACCCATTGCTATTGGAACTAATGGTACGTCTGCGACCGCCATGTCCGGTCAATTGAGATCCCGTTACTGGCGCCGATGTGGATATCGATGATGAAGATGTTGCTGCTGCTGCTGCGGCGGCGGCGGCTGCTGCTGCTGCTACTGCTGCAGGTGATGATGATGCCACAGTCGAGTGTTGCTGTTGCTGTTGATGATGATGATGATGATGATGGGCATTGAGAATCTGTCGATATGAGGCTGTTGTTGTTGTTGCTGTTGCATTTCCATTCCGTCCAGCATTTATATAATTTATATGGGAATCCTCCGATGTGTTGCCAATGTGCATTGCCTGAGTTTGCGCTGAAATTTTATGGGAGGACATTGAATACGATCGAATTCTCGCATGCGGCTCAACCAATTTTCGTGCTGCCATCGGTGGCGGGGTGAGGGTTATTTGTGATTTGGGGATTTGACGCGTTAGCGTCTGGAAGGAGGTTGTCAGTGTGCCATCGCTAAAGATTTTATAGCTAGATGTTGTTGGCACTAAAGTTGTTGTTGTTGTGGTGGTTGTTGTTGCTATTGCTGCTGGTGTTGCTGGTGTTGCAGGTGCTGTTGCTGCTGCTGCTGCTCCCGTACCCGCCAATGCTACGATACCGGTGCTAGCAATAACAGCTGCTGGCGTTGGCGTCGGACAATTGCCCTTAACATCCGCCAGCACAAAATACTTGGGCGATAATTCAGTGGCAGCATTAGCAACCCCAGCTGGCAGCTTATGCTTTAGCGAGGGTATAACCGCAGTCGGCATTTGAACCGAAGTTGCACCCATTGTTGCGGCTGGCGTTGCAGATGCAACAACCACAAATGCCGAGCCATCGAAACGATTTGACCCTGTTAGTTTAGTTGTTGTTGTTGTTGTTGTTGTTGTTGTTGCTGCTGCTGCTGCCGCTGCTGTTGTTGCTCTGCCTGTTGCTAACTTTTGTTGTTGCTGTTGTTGTTGTTGTTGTTGCAGGGAGTAGGAGTTGGAATTGACGTTTGTGGAGGAATTTTCATCCTCTAAAGAAAAAAAAAAAAAACAAACAAAAACAAAAAAAATGAAATAAATAAATGTATACCATTAAAAAAAAAGACAACAAAAATGTATAAATAAAATATAAAGTACAATAAAACAATATTAAGGAAAGAAAATTTCCAATGAATATGCATGATGTGTTCTCGTATTTATTTATTTAAAAGAACAACAAAAATAAACATACTTTTCAAAAGAGGCATATGTATGTATGTATGTAGTATGTAAGCATGTGGCATGAATGAACGTATTTGTGAATGCATTACAATTTTTAAAGCTTGAAAATAATTTAAAAAAAAATAAATAAATAAATATGCCACATAAATGAACAAATATTTAAAGAACATAAAATAAAAATTTTAAGAGAAAAGAACATTAAAAGGACAATACACAAAATGTTAATTAAGCAAATATGTATGTATGTATGCATGTATGTATGTATGTATGTATATAAAGGTGAGCAGACAACAACAACAGCAACAACAGTTAATAAACAACAAATATTTGTTATATGAATATGTATGTATTTACATACAAGTGTAAATTATTTATATTATGTATATGTGTATGTATGTATGTGTATGTGTATGAGCAAAGCTTTTATGTTTACACATTTTCAGTTTTTCGATTGTAGAAATATAAATCCGAATTTTAAACTTTTGTACTGCCACAGGAAAATCTCAATATTATTAAATGATCTCTTGGGGCGTTTTCATCTAAATATGTATGTATGTATGTATGTATGTACATTACATCGTAATGTTAACTTAACATAGTGTTAACATAAAAGTTAGCATTCAGGCCCCATCAAAAGTTTTCCCATTAATAGTCTAACAACAAAAGAAAAACGCTAACTAATAGTTTGTATAAATCCATCAAAATTGCAAACATATGTAACATATATACATATGTACATACATGCAATTTACAATTGTAGCATATACGTTTACATACATATGTACATGTATGTGTATGGCTTCATATGACTCATCAAGTATGTATGTATGTACATATATATAAAACTTCAAAAACAAAATCACAATGTACATACATACATACTTACATACATACATACTTACATACATACATACATACATACATGCATATGTTAATAACACAACTTGTTCACCTATATTACATTAACACATTAACATTGGCATATGCATATGTATGTGTTTCGTATGTGTATGTATGTACATGCACTTACACTTACATTTACATTTACATTATGATCTCTTAAAAATGCAAATGAACCTTTCACACATATACATATCTAATATACAAACATACACACAGACAGACGCACACATACATATGTATGTATGTATACATGGCATACATTCTCTTTCCACCCACACACACTCTTTAACACACACACGCTACTCTTTTTTATAGCTCTCTCTCTCTCTCTCTCTCTCGCTCCCTCTCTCTGTTGCAACAACAAATGCCGTTGTGGCTGCTGTTGCAGCTCGTTCGATCGCCACGTGCGTTTTCATCACGTGGCCGCGTTTACAGAGCAAACACACACACACACACACACAAACACACACACGTAAGGTACATTCACGCATACCATGACAATAGTGACGATATATCCATTTCTTTTTTGGCGACGTCAATGCTGACGTCAACTGCAGCGACGACTGCGTTAACTGCGCTAGCAGCAAAATTTGAAGTGCATTCAGGCTACGGAGCAGCTCTGCCAGCAGTTTGTGCCGCTCAGCGAGGTAATCAAAGTGTTTTTCGTGTTGTTGTTGTTGTTGTTGTTGCTGCTGTTGTGACATTCTTTTTCCAAATACACTGAACGAAACCAAGGCGAAAAATAAAGAAAAACCAAATCAACGAAGCGTCTTGCGGCCGCTTGTTAACGCGACTTGCGACTAAATGGCAAATGTAATTCTAACGGCGATTGCAGCCAATGCAAACTGACGGACGGACGATAAAAAGAAACAAAAAAAAAAAAACAACAAAAAAATAAAACATCAACCAAAGAAAAAAAAATCATTTTATGCATAATGCAAATTGACAACAATAACAATAACAACAACAACAACAAGAAAACTATTTAAACGCGCATTCGTTAGCATATTACCAGTTACAACAACAACAACAACAACAACAACAAAAACAACAACAATAAGAATTGTTTTATCGTTTAAAAAATTGCAATGTAAAGTTAACCAAACACCGACTATCAAATACGCTCAAATATCAATTGATAACATTATTTATATTAATTAATTTATTGTAAAATATTTACCACAAAAAATTCACATACTTCTCGTATCATTTATTATAAATAATTCATTTAGTTTTCTTTTTGTTGCATTTTTTAACATTTCGAAAGAAAAAAACAAATAAAAAAAATTGTGCACGCTTTTAGGCGTTGCACGTAAAATTAACCTGAACAACAACGATATATTGTAAAACAAAGAATGTATGTACGTATTATTTAATTAGAATAATATTATTAATGATAACTTTCATAATTTTATTACAAAACAATTTTATCAAATTAAAGGTAAAAATTAAAATCTTAAGATTTTAAGCAAAATAAAATAAAAATATTAGATTCAACATAAGTTTATGTTTTTGGAAATTTGTTGTAATTTAAATATGTTCAAACTTTTAATTATCAATAATATTATGTGAATGTATGTATGTACATATCAAAACAAATGTATTCATAAAAAAAACTACAATCTATCCAAAATTCAGTTATAAATAAGAAATGGATTTTATTAGCACACGATTTGATTTAAAATTTTGGGACACCTCTTTAAAAATTTTGAACAAACCTATACACATACAATTGTATGTACATATGTATATATATATACATTCATACATAGTCACACACGCACAGGCTGTTTGTTTATGGGGTTGCATAACATTTGCATTTGTTTTTTGCTTTCATGTGCTTCCTTTTTGCTTTTTTTTGTTGATGTTTCTTTCTTTGTCTGTGTGTGTGTGTTGTTTTCTTGCTTCCCCAAAGCTCAGCTGAGCTCAGGCTGACAAAGAAAACACGCACACACGCGCACACACACACCAAAAATGTATAAAAACAACAACAATATAGACAGCTGTCCAAATATGAAAAGCGCCAAATTACCAACATGCAACAACAACAACAATAACCATATGCATTGTAAGTGTGAAGAAAATAAACATAAAACATAAAACAACATGAAAAGCAAGACAAACGTTAATTAAAAGAAAAAAAAAACACAATAATAATATATGTATGTATGTGTATGTACGGTCTTCGTCAAAAAACAAAAAAAAAAAAACAAAAGCAACAAAACAAAAATAAGAAACAACAAAAAGGAAAAAAAAAGACAAACGAAAAGAAAAATGCGTACAAAGTTCATTGACTTTGTTTTACACAGCCAACCCATCGGCATGAGCAAAAGCAAGAGAGAGAGAAACAGAGAGCGAAAGAGAGAGTGAGTGTGAGCGTTGAGAGCGGCGCACGCTCTTACAGTTTGCATACTGTGTTTGCAAAGGCACAAAGCAAACAAACAAATAAGCAAAAAGAAAAGAAAGGAAAAAATAAAAAAAAAACCACTCACACAAAAGTCAAAAACAACAACAACAATAACAACAAACTAAGATGACGTGCACAACATAAGCAAAATGTGCGCGCTCTTTCGTTCTCGCTCTCGCTCTCTCTGTATGTGTCTCACACCGTTTGTCATTGCTCACGTGGGGCTGGTGGCAGCGCTGCTCGCATAAACAACAATGGGGGCTCTCTGAACGTGTGTGTGTGTGTGTGTGTGTGTGTGTGTGTGTGTGTGTGTGTGTGTGTGTGTGTGTGTGTGTGTGTGTGTGTG
>JBAMCR010000077.1:0-39503 GCA_037075045.1 Mulgravea parasiatica
TTATAAACAGGGCGTTTGGGCGCAGCTTATTGTTTCTCACAATATATGATATCTACAATATATAGTATATTATGTATAGAAATAGGTGCATGCATATATACACATACATATACATACATATTCATTCTATCGACTGCTTTAAATGGATATGGAAACTGTACTTGGCATAGAATCGAATTGCAATCGCCAGTGTTGAGTTATTTACATGGATCGCTATTTATAGCATTTGTCTTTTGAATGACAGCATTCCAGGGCTGGGGGCATCATGTTGTCGGCACAATCGTAAACACAAAATTTATTTCATTTTTCCTTTACACGTGCCGATAATTTTTGTTGATTTTGTTGATATTGTTGCCCTCGATGTTGTTAATATTGTTTAGCATTTGGTCGGCAATTAAATGATGATTTCCTTTCGCATTTTCTTTTCGCAAACGAAGTTTATAATTTCCATTTTCATTTCGTTCACTAATGTGGCGTACAAAATGCTATCGATTAACGGTAATTATTCCACATGTACATACATATGTATGTATGCATGAATGTATAATAATTGTAGGTTAAATCGCAGATTTAATTAGTTTAAGGCATTTTTAATTTTTAATTTGTTTCTTTTAATTTTTTGTTATTCATAAACCCAATAAAAGTCAAGTCCGAAAATTATCCAGATCTGTAATAGGTACATATGTATATGTACATATATATATATATACATATATGTATATGTAATTGTTTTGTATGTGCATTTGTACTTTCATAGAGTATCAAAATTCAATTTTACGACTTATGCTGAAAGAATGAAAATTATAATAAAATAGAAATCGTTTTAATTCGATTATTCTACTGTAAACATACAGTTCCAGTATGTATGCACATGTATGCATGTATGTAAGTACACATGTATGCGTATACATATACGAGTAAGTGACCGCCAGAGGGCGCATTACAGTATGCAGTACAGGGAGGGAAATAGCCGTGAGCTTTTGTTTTTTCACGTTTACCTTTGATCTTGACCAATCAATTAGCACTTTTTGATCATCTGCACTTGATCTTGAACTGGCTATACGATGCGGAACTTAATCGAAATTTGAACATTTCATTTGCCACAAAGGAAACAAAACAAAACAAAACAAAACAATAGGGGGAAAAAAAACGAAAAAACAATAATAATAATAACAAGAACAACAACAAAACGGAATTAAAATAAAGAGAATTTAATTTGATTTATTTATTAGCTGTCCATTATTTGTTTATAAACAATAAAAGCGCAAAGAATGCGCATTTCAGGTTTATGAATATTTCAAGTAACAACAACAACAACAACAGCAACAGGCTATGAAAATCACAAAGCAAAAGGCAAAAGGCAAACCAAAATCATTTTTATAGCAAATATTTATCTAACAGCATTTTAGGCGCTTTAGGGTACCACGAGTAGGGTCGGGGGGCAACAGGCGTTGGTAAAGCCAAACAAAGCCCCGAGGTCGTTTCATGTTGATATATTAATGTGCGTTAATTAGTAAAGGCCAGAGGGTAGAGGCGTATTCTCTCTCTCTCTCACACACACACACACACACTCTCTTACTCTCTCACTCTCTGCATATATTATACATATCGAAAAAAATACTAAGATATGATATCCATACATATGCATATGAACACACACACACACATACATAAACATGTAAGTATGTATATAGGTAGGAAGATAAACAGATTGCTCTACATATGTATGTGTATGTATGGTATGTAGGTGCGTATGTACACAGATCTCGTGAGCACTGGCCATAAAATGTACAATTCGATTGCCCAAGTCTATTGTATTGCATTGCCACAAATCAGTCATCGAACTGTCAATCGATAATCGATAGATAAACTGAATACATAAACACTATATATTGTACCAATACATGTATGTACATACATATTTTAGATTTATTGAAATATGTACGTACGTACTAAATTCAATTGTATCGCATTTGTCTATCAATCATAATCGACATTTGCCCAAAATAGACAAATTTAATTGCTCAGAGTCGTTGCATACTTCAGGGTTGCGATTACGATCCAATGTTATCGATTACACGATTTACTATATAGTATTTATTATTGTGAAAGCTGCATTTTAAAAATATGCAATAATTGCAAGTATTCGGTATTATGTGTTAAATGTTAAATGTTTATTCATTATCTTGCTGATTATAGAGAGCAGACGCGCACCCCAAACCCCTCCTCCCACACCCACACACACACACACACACACACACCATCCCTACATTATCCCCCCCCCCAACCCCTCCCCCTTTTAGAAATAATGAAAGAATACTAAATTACGGACTTGTTTATTATTTTGATGAAGTGCTGATGTTTTTGTTTTCTATCCAAATTGAAAGCTTAAGAAATTGCCCAGGCAACCAGATTCTATATATGTATGTGTATTAAGTACATATATACATATATAAATTTATTATTATTATTATTATTTTTTTTGTTTTTTTTTGTTTTTTGTTTGTGCGTGCTTGAAACATTGGTTGCCGTCAAAAGGTTAAGCGCGTCAAATTACAGACTCCATTGTGGCTCAACCGAAGGACAAAAGGCATTAGGGAATCGGGAAACGGGAAACCGTAAGCGGGAACCGGTAAGTGAGAACTGGAAACCAGGAATCAGGAATTGGCAAACTAAGCGAACATGTAGGGAGCGAGAGAGAGAGAGAGAGAGAGAGAACATAAGGGTACTCAAACAAAACAAAATTCAGATCCAGGGGCTGTTCACTGACCACGCTGTGAAAATTGTATAAATTAAATTGCGTATCAAAACACAAATTTCATTTGATGGTGTGGGTGGATTTTCACGGTTGGAGATTCAAACCGAAAAGTACTAAATTTAAATGATTGTCCTCGAAAATGACATACTCCTTACGCAGATACTGATTATCTGGTTTTATTATTATCCTTATGTCAAATAAATGAATTCATTCAAAAGAAAAATTAATTTTATGACGATTACACGATATTAGCTAGAATCTAGAATATATAGTTTCATGATTTTTTAAAAAAGTTAATATACTCAACTATGTACCATATGTATACATACACACATACGTCTAATCTATAAGTTAATTCATAAGTTCATACATACACATATTTTATTTTGTATATTTGTTGTTTGTTTGTATTTCCTCTTCAGTTTATTATTATAACGGGTATTTTTGAATTTTATTTTCATGTTTTGCACTTCCCTTTTCAGTTCGAGGCAAATGGCTAGCAAATAAAATAAAATGCAGTAAATTTTGTGTAAATAAAATCAAATTTAGATGTGCCAAAAGTTAATGAGCGGCCCGGAAATCATTGAGTGAATATACATACTTAGGCATCAAATGAATACCCAAATACTCAAAGTATTCTTCTCTTGTCTCTCTCTCTCTCTCTCTGCCTCTTTCTCAGTCTCTTCACTCACTTGTGGATTCGAATTTCAGCCATCGGCAGGACAATGAACTATTTTTTTTGCGAAATGTTGACAGCAAAACAATTGGTTACAATTGAACGTAAATAATTCATGTTTATAAAAATACTCGTATTCATTTCAGGCAAATGATTCATTTCAGAATTTTCGTATCGAATTTGAACAGAAACCTTAAGTGAAAGTTTACATTTAATATTGTTAATCAGTTTGTCGAATCGACTTTCGCTCAATTCTCGATTGCATGATAAGCTTTTCAATCCGATTAAATTGATATTTAAGAAAATGTCAATAAATAAATAAAATATATTGTATTGTACAATAATAAATTAATATTATATATTCTTAATATATTAATCCATTACAACATTATAATGAGGATAATAAATAACTTGAGTACAGGCGCTTGTAACAACTATCTTAAACAAAAAAAAACAAAGTATTTTAATTTGCTTTTGCCATGAGATGACTTTTTGAGTACTTGAGTACTTGGTACACTTTCAAAGTGAGTATATCCATTTGCCTTTCATGACTCATTGTATGTATGGTATATACTATATACATAGTACTATCTATGATAGTACGTGTATGTTACGTACACCATAGAATTTATAGTACAATACAATTTTATTTGGCATTAAATTTTATATTTTATTTGGACTTTATATCGATCTGGTTCTTGCCACTTGCCATCCACGAGGGCTTCCTTAAAACTTTTCTTCTGCCAGTCATTAATAAAACTGTCTTCAGTTAATTTTCGGCCACTTGACGCAACTGACCCAACTTTATTTCTTTTTTTTTTTTCTTTGTGATTGGGAAGGGGGAACGAGCGAATTGGGTGGCTTGTATGGTTTGGCTTTAAACTATTTTGATAATAACTTTCGTAGACGAGCCGAAAATTGTATTCAAGAACTTTGCACGTTATTTGCCAGCTTAAACACACACACACACACACACACGCATATACATATGTAACATACGTACATGTGCAATAAGTACATGTGTGTGTCTCATACACCCACATACACACACACACACACACACACACACTCTCTGTAAGTAGACGGCGTCAACCAATGACAAATAATTAATTGCGCACAATTTTGGGCCTTGTGGGGTCTGGCTCTTTGGACTCTTTGGACTCTTTGGACTCTCTGGCCTTAGTGGCCTTGTCGTCCTCGTCATCCTTGTCTGTAGTAGCATAACGTATCCATTTATAAATGGAGCACATGCATATTTATGCGTGCAGCCCCTCCCCGTTAAAACCCCTTTCGTCCAGCTATTGTCTTCGGCCACAATTGTTGGCCGTTGGCTGTTGGCCGTTGGCTGTTGGTTGTTGGCTGTTGGCCGTTGGATTCTCGATGCTTCAACGCTGCTGCGTATGAATTGGATGCCCCGTGATGCTTCAACATGGGGCGAATTGTATAAATAATGCGATAGACTTGGCTAGGCAAAAGGACACGTCCCCATTGCCATTACCATCAGCATCAGCATCACCATCGGCATCAGCCTAACCATTACCATCATCATCTCGTTCTAATACTTCCATGTATATTTACTCCTCCATCTTTGTAGCCATATCCGTGAATGTTTCGCATCAATGCGATATGATTTGATTGCACTTGTGAAACGAATGTAGGCAACAGGCAGCAAGCAGCAGGCAGCAGGCAGTAGGCAGCAGGCAGCTAATTGAAGAGGCTGCCAGGACATTGATCGGGTCGATTTGACGCCGGTGCTTGCCAATAATTGGCCTAATATCGAGATAAAGGCATTGCCTAAGTGGACAAAATACAGCTAAAAGTAGCTCGCCAAGAAGGCAACACAAAACAAATAATAATGTGCTCACAAATGAAGTTTGCTCAACCAACATTTACCCTACAAATAAAATGTGATTTAATCAAACACACTCCAAGTACATACATACATACATACATACATACATACATACATACATACATACATACATATGAATATGATAAACTGCAAAAACATTTTTCGTTTTTAATCAACGTTTTCCATTTTTTCAAATCATTTATAATTACCAGAGGAATGTTTAGTATCACTTATTTACCCTGTAATAATTATATTATTTTTTTAAATGATCCCTTCAATACATATTATTCCATTTTAATATTACAGGGTATATATTACACGATATATGTAACAGTCAAACAAAACTGTGGACTGTATCCAGCAATTGTGCGTTTAAGTGCATCTTTCTTTATTTTTACCACTTGTTCCTTTTTCCTGTCTCTCTCTCTCTCTCTGTGTTTTTCACTCTCTCTCTTCTGATTCCTTTTCTTGTCTTTCTCATGGAATGTATGTACATATAGACATTATACTCATGCACTGGATTAGAGCCAATGCAGTGTGCGATGTCATCAGTATTAAATAGAGATCGACCAGATCCTCGACAGCTACGGGATGTGCCAGTTGACAGTTGACAGTTGCAAGTTGAAAGGTGAAATACATATGTATGTATCCACAAATATGTATGTATGTATATATATGTATGTATACAATACATACACATGTATGGGCATGTGTCACATGCATACATACATAAGTGTCCATATGGGGTACGAGATAAACATGAGTGTCTGTATGTGACGCATCTGTAGGACGTTAACAGCAACAGCAGCAGCAGCAGGTGGAGCAACAATTCTGGTGGCTAATGATGCCAACATTAGGCGGCGCGTTTTATGTGTGTGCACGTAACGATGCTTACACAACGCTCAACACACACACACACACACTCACACACATAAGCACATGCCCACACACGCATTGGTATATATTCGTATATGTATGTGTTCGGTATTTTATATAAATACAGTAAATATTCGAAATTATCATTTCTATTAACATTGTTTTTTCGTTAATAATAATAATTGTTAAATTAAATAATTTAAAAAGAAGATTTTTTATATGTTTTTTAAATAATTATGTTAATTGTTTATATTTGCTCTTTTAAGTTATTTTTATTTAAATTTTTTAAATGACATTCCATGACTACAATTAATAACGGTTTTAGCTCTATAAATAATTTCAAAGAAATTTAAAATAATTCCTTGATATTATTATATATAATGGCAAGGGCAACAAAAGTTTTGTTGAGATTGGTTCATTATATTGAGTACATACTGTACTGTATCGAGCATACATACATACATGCATACATACATACGAACACAGGGACACAGCTGAATGTCAAGGCAGCGCTGCGTTACATAAGCGACGCACAAATGTATGCTACGCTTTTTGATGGCCACGCAGTTTGCACGCTCCCTTTCACACTTTCTCTCTCTCTCTCACACACACACACACACTTTCTTTCTCTCTCACTCAATCTTGCTGTGTATCTGTCCTTTATTCAATCGGTCTCTTTCGTTCCACATTATTTTTAGCCAGGCTCAAAGTGTTGAACCGTCAGGCAGCGCTGTGACTATTTGCCGCCTCAAAAGCCATAAGCTCCGGCAAATTAACAACACGAAATGATGGCAACAAGCGACAAAGCAACAACAGCAACAACAACAAAAAAAGAAAAACATAACACCCTGACAAGACTACTCGACGAACCGATGCTCTGTCAAATAAATATTAACAATATAAATATATTGTTAATAATAACTAACATCTACATGATTCAATATTAATGATATAATCGCTATATGCTGATTATTTTGATTCATTTAAATCAGACTATTTGATATTCATGAATGTGAACGGACATTCGAACAACTTCATTCAAGCCATTTTTAGTCATTTCCAATAACTAAATGCAGAGTGTGGCAAAAACACTTCAAACTGAGGGAGATTAGGTGAGAGACTCGAGGGCGAATTGAGCTGGAGGAGCATAACATAAGCTTCGATTCAGCCAAGTGACATAGATAAGGATAATAGAAAGAACAAATAAATTATCTTCAAGTCGCCTAGGCCTATTTAACAGAAATTTGTGAATTTTCTATTCCTTTCTTTTTTATTTTAATTAAATTGAGGCTTTACCTAAGCCATTGCCTAAAAATAGTCCAGCCATTTTTTTTAAACATACAATTATTGCAAATTAAAAATAAGATAAACAAAACACAAAATGCAATCAATCAAAATATTTCTGAATTTAACTAATTATAACAATAAGCAAATAAAAAAAAAATATTAAAAAAAATATAAAAATAACAATAAAAAAAAAATGCAAAATGAAAGTCAGCTTCATTCATAAAAAAAGAAGATATACTATATGTATGTATGTTAGTATACGTATATGTTTATCAAATGTATGTGTATGAGTGTGTGTGTGTGTGTGTGTGTGTCTGTTTGTGTGTCTTTTGAAGATGCCTTTGCGATTGCATGCCACAAATTTTTGGGCACAACTGTTGGGGCTTTTAGGGTAATGGGAACCGAAACATTTTGTGGATTCTACATACATATATCTAGGGTGGAGACGGGGTAGGGGAAGGGTGTGGGTGATATAAACATGAAATATTCAAAATGCGACATGTAATTGTCATAATCAAGGAGCGGCTAGCAGAAACTGTCCAATACTAGTAACAATAACAATGATGCAAACAACTACAACTACAACAACAATAATAATAACAACAACAAGAAGCAACAATAAAAAGAAGCACAACAAGGCTAAGGACCAATAGTTGGGACACATGTTAAACCAAGGCCAACCAACTACTACCGAAAAATCCAACTGGAACTAACCCTCATAGTCATAGTTTAATATCTGTTTAACATGTCAATGTTGTTGTATAAGAGACAATTGCTGTTGCTGTTGTTGCTGTTGTTGTTGCTGTTGCTGTTGTTGCTGTTGTTCTTGATGTTGCTGGTGCCTGAGCCACAAAATCCCCAAAGTGATTATATTAATACAACATGAGCCACAAGTGTGCTGCATACATTGAAGCGGAACCTCAAAAACTATGGCAACTTTACACACAACACATACACCCGCATAATATTTGGCGTTGTTTCTGTATCTGTATCTCTAAATGTATCTGTATCTAAAACTGTGTCCAACATACGTATGTATATACAATATGAAATTGCATAAACCAACGACAACTGTAATATGTATATTTAAACGATAATAAAAGAAACATAAATTTTAAAATTTAAAAATATTTTATATATACAATAAATAAATTAATATAAGCAAAATTTAAAATGTATTTTCAGTTAAAGACACCAAATATTTGGCCAAGGAAAATTAACTTTTCATGCGTTAATATACACATTGAACTAGAAAAAAGCAAACTGCCAGAAAAGAAGCAAAGATAAAATATACTTGAAGATAATAGGCAAAAACGAATGCATACATACATATACATATACATATACATATAAATAATAATAATAAAAAAACAATCAAAATTTCAAACTTAAGAATAATAATATTGCAGGACTCGGCTACAGTCAATAAATAAATAATAATAAAAGAAAAGAAAAAAAAGCAAAATGAAAACAAAACAAAATACAAATAGCTCAACTTGCAAATATGAGGCAAAAAGATGAAGCTAAGTTTATCTTTTCTCTTTTTTTCTTTTTTTTTGTTTTTTCTTATTTTGGCTTTTCTTCCGGCTATATACGGATAACTTGGCTATTATAGGTCGTCAGTTGGTTAAAGATGATGCCACCAAAATCAGGCCCTCAACTGACGGCAAAACTTTTGGTAATATTGTTAAATGCAAATATATGAAAGTGATCCCAATTAAAAATTTGATAATTACCATAATTATGGCTTTTCATTTTATATAAATTATTGTTGTATATAAATATAATATATAAATATATATTTTTAATTATAAAATATCATTTTACTTAATTATTATAATTATGTACTTACCCCAAACTTGTGCTCCAGAATTGAGAATACGTTGAAATCTGTAAGATAAAATAAATTAATTTAAAAAAAAAATTAGTAAAGAAATAAAGGTATGTGTAAACAAATACATATGTATATAGTATGCACGTACATACATATAGATTGCATTATTTGGTATATACCATACAAATGTATGTATGTAGGCTGGAAACCTGCCTGTAACTCAAGTTATTGTTGTTGGCCTCAATTTGGCCAAATCAGGCAATATTATGGTATTTTATTCTTTTTTTTTTTACTCTTGTATTATTATGCTATAATATATATACAAACATATACAAACATACGTATGTACATACGCTTGTCTATGTGGAGAAGATACAATAGTATAAAATGCCAGCAAGAGGAGACATGAAAACTTTGGGAGCAAAAATTATGGAATGGCAGAGAAGACGATGAATGCCTATGTATATGTATATACATATATCGTATATATATACAATTATTTATATATGTATATAATTTTATATATATGTATGTACATATATATGCGTGTGTGTGTGTGTGTGTGTGTGTTTGGTGAAGGTCACGTCAGCGTTGCCGGGTTGCTTGCTGTTGTTGCTGCTATTACTGCACTCCAAATGTTGCCAGTTTTTTTTATACACACACACACACATATATACAGATGTATGTGCTCACATACATACACACAAATGTACATAAAGAAATTGCCCTATGGCTGTGCCTAATGAACTAAATTTCCATTTCTTTGCTTTCACACGCTTCATACCCGTCGTTCATCCAACTCGTTCTCTCCTCCTCCCCTCCCTTTCTCTCTCTCTCTCTCTGTCTCTCTTTCGCACTCTTGCTCTATCTTCCTTTCCCTCTGTCTTTCTATCTCACTCTCACTCGCTCACTCTGGCTCTTTTTTCTGCCTGTCACAATATTTTGTTCTGTTTCCTTTTTTCGTTTAATATTTTTTTATTTTTCTTTTTGTTTTTGTTTTTTTTTTTGTTGTTGTTTTTTGCCATATTTGGGTTTGGAGGCAATACGTTTTCTGGTTGAGCTGCTCCAGTGGCGCAGCCAGAGTTGCCAGATCCAGTTTCTGGCAGCTAATGCGGCACCATTGGCACCATTGGCGTGTTCCCACTTTGCTGTTTATCTCTCGCCTGCTGTGGGCCGCCGCCGTGCACATTAACCTCTTTGTTAATCATTTATAAACAAATGCAAATAAAATAAAATAAAAAACACACAGCGCCAGCTGCTTGGTCCCAGTCAGGCGCTGCTTTTAAACAGGTGAACGGATGGATGGGTGGATGGGTGGATGGGTGGATGGATAGGTGGATGCATGGGTGGATAAATGAGTGGGTGACTGGGTGGTTGTTTGGTTGGGGGATTGGGGGATTGGGTAGTCGTGCAGCAGCCAGGTGAGATCTGAGCTGTAGCTGTAGCTAAGAGCAAAGCTAAACCTCAAGCTGAATGCTGAATGCTTAACCTAATACTAATACTAATACTAATACTAATACTAATACTAATACTAATGCTAATGCTAATGCTAATACTAATACTAATACTAATACTAATGCTAATACTAATGCTAATACTAATGCTAATGCTAATGCTGAGCCAACCATGTAAAGGACGAACAGCTATGCAAATAAACAGGCAGCAAATGAGCAGCAAAATGATACCAGAAAACAAAAACAATAACAATAATAACAACAAATGAAAAAAGCAGAGATAAAAAAAAGGAACAAAACAAAGAAGACATTTAACTGTAGTACACCGAAGATTATATACACTACAGAAATTATTATTCACAAATATATAAAATAAGTAAATAAAACATCTCTTGCATAATTATTGAAATGTTAAATTTACTTTAAATTATAATATTTATTCTACATAAAATATGAATGAAATCTGAATTGTTATTCACAATTCAAACATTTATTTTGAATTTGCTTTAACTTGATTAAACTACACTTTTACTTTGCAAAAGTTTACTTTAATCTATAATAATTTTAATAATTTAATTGAGATGCGATATCTTTTTTTTATGTATAAATTGCATTTTATTCAGATCGTATATACATCTGTATACAGTATATAAAAGTATATGTACATACATACACATATGTGTATATAGAATACTCGTAGCGAATGCATCTGCATCAACAGGTGGTTTACTATATATGTGGCATATGTATGTATGTACATATTATGAATGGCAAGCATATTTTCTGACAAAATTATCGTACCCTAACGGACTAACTGAAGATTGTCATGATACTTCATATACCATGCAAAGATTGAGGGATCCACCATTAGCTCAGCTCCAGTTGCTCTTAATCAAAGAAATTCGCGAAAACAAAATCAAATTTGATATTTATATCGGAAATAAAAAAGAAAATTAAAATCCATTTTATTGCCAAATAATACAAAAATAACAAAACCAAGAGCCAACTAAATAGAAAAATCGAATAAAACGAAAATAAATAAATAATAAAAACAAAAAAAAACTGATTAAAAAGTTAATTAAGTTGACTTTTAATAACATTTGATAGGCAATGCGCATCAAAAGCGAATTAAGATAAATTGTGACCTGAACTGAAGTAAATTAAAAAACAAAACAAAAAAAATAAAAAACTGCTCAACTCATAGGACAACATTTTTGTTCTTATTTTATATAATAGTATAAACTTTTTCAATAATTCTCTGCATTTGCGAATACAAAATGAAATTGTAGCTAAAAAGAAAATGTTAATAAATGAATAAGTAAGTGCGCAAACAACAAAAAAACAAAATAAAAATAACACCTTGAACTTTGATGTTTTGCAAATTTTAATATATTATTACATACATATGTATGATATGATTGTAAGTATATACAATACATACATACATACATACATATTGAACAAAGTGTGAGTAAAAATTTAAGATTGAATATTGTAACATGAAATGAAATGAAATGAAATGTAAAATGAAATGTAAATAAAAATCAACGCTTAAAATCAACTTTGATGTGAACTTTGATATTTTATACGCACTTTAACACGTTTCCCTGCATATTCCGAGTCGATTATAAATTTTTGAATAGTCTCTCAACTTTATACTGGAGAGTTATTGCAAATTGCATTTTGAGCTGTCACGCGTAGCAATCTTCGAACTTCCTGTTCTTGCCTCAACATAAATATTGCCATGGATATACATATAATACATACACATACATACATACATATACATATATATATATATATATATATATAAACTTGACTCCTATTGACTAGGTAAAACTTTTAATCAATGCTAAAAAATTAAAATGGGGTGAAATGATAGGTGGACGGACTCTCTTCTATATCAGCATCATCATCATCATCATCATTATCATTATCATTATCATCTTCATTTTTTTATTATTTGCTTTTGTTTTTGTTTTTGTTTTTGTTTGGGCATGGTTTTTGCGTTGGATGTCGATGATTAAGTATGGGTCGGTGCCAATTTCACAACTGCTTTCATATGCAAAAGATTCCAGTGGCGCTGAAGCGCATAATTAGTTTGGCCAGCTGTCTGTGTTGCGACTTGGTTAAGATCCTGCTGCTTTAGCTCCTGTTACCCTGTTGTCTTAGGGCTGTTCTCCTTTGGCTGTTGTCCTGTCGTCCTGTTATCCTGTTTTCAACCCTGCCCCCTCCCTGTCCCATTGCTGTATGTATAATGTGTATGCTCAGCAACAATGTGCGTTGCTTTTACTAGCACAGTTTATGGAGGCCAGTTAAGTGCGTTGCCGAGGCTTTTACAATTCCATTGGCTAATGATGTTTTAATTAATTATGTGGGCGTGGCAGTGCGTCTTTTTCGGGTTGACCAAAGAAGTGAAGAAATGTTAAGAAAGATAAAGTTATCTGCCCTATCCCACCAAACAGCTTGCCTATGATTGGGCCTATTTCAATTCTCGACTCAATTTGTTGCTACGCAGCTAATAAAATGACAAATTTTAATCAAAATTATTGTACTTATTTCGCTAAAGTTTTTGCATAATTGTTTTCCTCGTAATTTAACTTGAAAAGGAAACGTACAACCTTTGACTTATTGCATCTTTTTTTTTATTCCAAATAATTACAATCGAGTAATTATTTAAATTGTTGTTTTTGTTTATTGTTTTACTTTTTATTTAGTAGGATTTGCAATTTAATTCAAATCAAAACATTTTCTCAACTATAGACATCATTGTATTTACATGTATCTGTCACACGTCTGAATTCCTACTCTCAATCAATTCAAAAAATACAAAAGTGAATAATTATTTTTAAATCACATACTCGAGGAATACAATTGTTTAACCGTTTATTCTCATCGTAAAACATCAAGAATTCCACATCTCATCACCATATCGTTCAGCATTTACACCTAATTTGGAGCTGTGTGCAAAATACACGCTAGAAAGACATTTAAAAAAATGGATTCCGCTTTTGAAAACGCACTGAAGTTGGAAAATATCAGAGGAGCCTCTGCTTTAGCGCTACGTCCAATCCAATCGGTGGCAATACCCGAATCTATGATCGTGATGGAACCAATGAATATGTCCAGCCGTGTTCGAGCTATTCGAGTTATCAATGTGTTCCTCACCAGAATCTGGCGTCGCCGTCGCGCTGAAATACTCCAATATCAAAAAAAGGTACGTTTTATATTACCATTAAACCGTTTCCGATTCCACGTCAACTGATCGCATGGCTATAAACTTTTTATCATCAAATATAATTAGTTGAAAGGAAAATTCATCTAAGTTTTCTGATGAATTTTTATGTAATTCAATTGAATGAAATTGCAATTAATTAATAATCAATCGCAAGAATATTGCCGAGTCTTATGTTTTTTATTTCCGTGAAATTTACAATAGAGCCTAGAATTATTTCAATTAATCTTTAATCTTTTGCTTACTATCCGAGTATCTGTATAAAAGAAATAGAATCTCTTACAGAAATTGAAGTGAATATTTATAGAGAGTTATGTTTCTTCACGATTAGAATTTCTTTTTTTTTATATTAATTTTTAATTGATTTTACAGCTAAATTTATTGCGTGATGATATTTTCTTTCGCGACAAAATGATTTCAAGAGAGCAAAGACGCTGCGAAAAGTTTGAGTCAGAGCTGCAAAAAACGAAATCCGAAGCGGCTAAGATCCCAAGCGATCGCAAAAATTATGACAAGGCACTGTTAATGGCACGCAAGCGGGAGGAGGATTTGCGCCAGGAGCTGCAGACAAAGACGGATGAGTATAACGACATAGCCGACTTATTGCAACAGGCAAAAATAGAAATGTTTCGGGTATTGTCCAAGTTTCGCGGATGCGCTCAAGATTTGGCTAAGGAACAGCTTCAGAATCGTATGTTAGAGATACGCAACGGTGAACTAGAAGCTGAAGTATGTTATCCGAATTTGTAATATCAATGCATAAAATAATTTATTCATTTTATATTTATTATTTTACCAGCTGATCAATATCAAAGGTCGCTACCAAACGCTGCAAGGAACTGCTCATTCAATTATTCAAAATAAGCAAAAAGAAATTGACGAGGCATCTGAGATTATCAAACGATATCAAAAGAAAATCACCGAATTAGAGTTGTAAGCATTTACCCATCCCCACAACCCCTTCTCTATCCACCCATTGTCACTATCAGTGAGATCTTATGCGAATATATTAGCTATTCAATTTGTGTTAGCTAATGAATCATGTTTTTTTTTCTTCCGCTCGCGCTCTCTCTCTCTCTCTTGATTAATGTAAATAAGAGTTTCAGAGCATTAGATAATATCTTAGGTTTTATACTCACATCCATAAAATAAGTATTATAGATAAGAATGAGACTTGTATAAAATTATCAGATGCCACATTCTCATACTATAAGTAATTGTAGAGTAATAATATTGTATATCTTCATACATAAACTTGCAAAAAAAAAAAAAAAAAAATAATTAACTTGGTTAAATCGAAAAATCTCTAGATTTCAAATTTATTGTATTTTCTGAGCATATTACTACAATATACTTATTATTATTGTATTATATAACTACAATACATAAATTGAATTTGCTTTTGCTCTTTTTGCTTCAGTTATCTTTTCTTTTAAATGTTTGCTATTCATTTTTTGTTTTTTCACTATTGTTTTCCAGACTAGATGAGATTCAAAGAGCTCAAGAGAAATTGGGACTTATTGGATATATAGCACAGTTGTATATTACCTGCCGTTGGGGTATGACACAATTGCCGGGAGTCACGAACTTTCTCTATGAGGCAACTATCAAATTTTTAGATGATCTACTACAAAATCCACTTTCAATGCGTCACCTGCCAATCGCATCGGTTGGTTTGTGTTTCACACTATTCTATTTCATCGGCAAATTTGGTGATATGAAGTGAAGTGAAGTGAAGTGATAATAGGATAATTAACATGTTTTGTAAATGGGACACGATAATGTCTTGTATTTGTATAATAGTTTTACAATTTATGTTTACAGTTAATGATTGATTCGTGCACAATATCTAAATTGCCTAAAAATAAAGTCTTCTAAATTGCCGCTTCAATTTAATTGTTTTAATGCATACGAATTAAATAATTAAAACCAAGTTTGCCACACCCATCATATACGCTGTCTATTATATTCAGGATTTCTTCATAATATAATATTGCTATATACATTTATATATTATACATACATACATACATACAAGCTGATTAAATTTCGTTTTGGAAGCTGTGTAGAGTCATCCAACAGGAGATGCTTTAATCCATTTAATATAGAGAATATACCATACCATATACAATGCATGCATTTGTATGTGGAATCAACATATTTGCACAACTTCATTATACCCTATTTACACATTTTAATACACAATAATAACAACAATACCAACAACTACAGCGAAAATAACAATAACAGAATTCACTTCAACTGTTGTTAACTCAATTAGTGCATAATACAATAACAAAAATAATTGTGTCAATTGTTAGGGCTGTCAGGTGAGGAAACGGAGGAAGGGAGGGTTAGGGAGATTGAGTATCCGAGAAAGACAGAGATAGACAGACATAGACATAGATAGATAAAGAGAGAGCAAGCGATAGCATGAGAGAGAGAGACAGAAACAGATGGAAATAGAAAGAGTGATGACCACAAGCAAACACCTTTTGACATTTACACAGCTCGTTCATCGAACGGAGTCCCCCCACCCCCTCCCCTACCCCCTTACCGCACACCCACCCATACCCGTCATCCTGCCACATCCAGAGGGAAATGGTATGGGAAATGAAATTGGCATTCTCATCAGTCTAATGTCATACAACATCAACGTAAACAACAAAAACAATAACAATAATAACAACAATAACAACAACAACAACAACCAAGCAATGCGAAAGGTGCAAACCGCAGCGCGACTTTAATTAAACAAAATAGTTTCCACAATATTGTAATTCAATATGCTTTGTCTTTATCTTTATATGTATGTATATACATATGTATGTACATGTGTATACATATGTCTATGTGAAGGGGGGCTTAGGGTAGATGGAGGAGCAGCTGTACACAAACACCTGTCGAGTGTTTATATTGTCAAGTCTATAATTCTCTCAACTTAAATATATATTTATATATATAACTATAAAAGAAATAGTGAATTACTATTATTAATATTAAATTATTGCTATAATAGCGGGTATTATCTTTATTGCTATCTATATTATATATATATATATATATATATATCTAAACATTGTATATCCTTGTATCATTCTAGATAATAGTATTAATATTATTGCTGAAAACTATATAGCTGTCATTTGATTAAGTTTACATACGACATTCCGGCTTTGTCCGCTTTTATCAAATACTTAAATTGGTTGTGAATTATACCATAAGCATTTACAACGTAAAGCTTTTTGTATTGGTTGTCCTTTTAACGGATTTATTGCTAATACTATCATATAACATATGTACATGTATTCGTAATGATAATTACGTAAATATTATTGTAGTTATTGTAAAACAGGCATTTATAAATTGAAAACAGTATATTAAAGTCACACAGGTTGAGAGTGTTAGAAATCACAGTTAAGTAATTACGATAATTGCCGTTTATTGTATTTATTTTAGTTAATTTGTTTGATTTAATGACTATTTCGCATACCCGCATACATATTCAATATTGATTAAGTACACAAATTGAAAATGATCAAAAATGAACTAGTTAATTATTGCAATTGAACTAGAATTCGCAACTCTTTAATGCTCTTAATGTATGTATATATGTATGTATGTACATATACATGTGTACATATATATGTTTGTATGTATGCATGTAGTTACATTTCTGTTAGCACTCACCAATAATACACCTATTCTCTCCCTCTCTGTCTCTCTCTTTCAACTGACACCTGCTCGTTGTTGTTGTTTTTGGCTTGCACACTAATATAAGTATTGCATTGTTTTGTCTACGGCACACACACGCACACATACACACACACACATAGGTATCCAAACACAGGCACACAGTAAAAAAATAAATAAAATAAAAAAGAACTCAACGCATCTCGAGATCAGCACAACAAAACGAAACAAAAAAAAAAGACAAACACCGAATACACACGTACGTATGTATGTTTGTATATGTATAGCAAATATATTCTATTAAGTGTACGGTTTTTTTTTTCTTAGATCATTTTCTTATGCGTATGTTTTAGCCAGCTAAAGAAAACAAGAACGTAACACGTTGCCGTCTTGCGTTTTTATTTTTATTTATTTATTTTTATTTTTATTTGTATTTTTTTTTAATTAATTGTTATTGTATTTATCGGGCCTAATCCGAAACGCGAGTACGAGCGGGCCGAACGGGAAAAGCTCAGCCAACCAACTGACCGGCTGAGAGAGCAGAGCAAATGGTAAAATGGGATACGCACGCCTTGCAGTCACCGTTGACATCGAGTCGCGTTGCTTCGTTGCGATTATCAAACACAACGAGCAGACCGCAGCGAAGACGATTGTTCAAAAAGAAAAAGAGACTAACTGTAAGGAGAGTGACAGTGCGAGTGAGAGTAAGAGTGAGAGTGAGAGTGAAAGAGTGAAAGAGTGAAAGAGTGAGCGTCAGCGTGAGAGATAGTGCGACTGAGAGATATTGCGTGGGCGACGATCGGATCGAATGGGCGCTGCTCCCATTGCATAAAGAGAGCAAATTTGATAATTGTTTTGCCTGTGTGCGCTCGCTCACACTACGTACACATATGTACGTATGTATGGACATACAAACATGTATATACATACATAAGTGTATTTTCATTCTACAATTGTAGTTGTTGTTATTCTGTGCGAGAATGCGATGAGTGTACCTACCAGCCGTTGTAACAGTGGCAATTGTTATTGTTCTTATTACTATTGTTATTGTAGTTTTATTGCACAATCTTCACGGCAAGCCG
Source organism: Mulgravea parasiatica (assembly GCA_037075045.1). Classification (NCBI taxonomy): domain Eukaryota; kingdom Metazoa; phylum Arthropoda; class Insecta; order Diptera; family Drosophilidae; genus Mulgravea; species Mulgravea parasiatica. The sequence continues at coordinate 18,748 of JBAMCR010000077.1, forward strand.
TCAGCAAACAAACAAAACAGAAACATTATAGTAACGATTGTTCGAAGCAAAAATACCCTGTATTGTAGGGCTCGCTTTGATAATGACTGTTATTTTAGTTCTCTGATCCTTCTATGCTTTACTAAAACTGCATAATATAATATTGTAATTTATATAAACACAACTAAAAAAAAAACAATCAAACATATACACAGACATACCCTTGAAAGGCTCGGTGATATCTATAGGGTATACAAAGATCTGCTTTAATTTTTGGTATTTACCGGCAAGTGGAGAAACAAGGAAACAAGTGGCTGTAAATGCTGTTCAATGCTGTTCAAACTGTGATATGCAAGCAGACATTACGAACGAATTATACCAGAACAGAACAGAACAGAACAGAAAGGGAAAAGAAAGAGAGAACGTTCAAATACTTGCTTTAATTCAATGATATTTCGCACAAATTCACTTATAAGCTCGTCCGTTCACACCTCTCGCTCACGAATTGCTCTTATTCTCAATCTTTTTGCTCTCACTGATATCGTATGATAAGTATTGTGCGACGGCGTAAGTGTATGTAAGTAAATTTCTTTGAATTTAATATTTTGTTTACATTATTTCTTCATTTACTTATGAACGAGAAATCTCACATGCCGCGTAACTCCCGCCCACAAAACCTATCGTTGAGATGCAATTGTTTATTTAACCGTTTCATCTAACAGCCAGCCCCGCAGTCGCCGTCTCAGTCGCCGTCTCAGTCGCAGTCTTATTTGCTTTCGCTGCTTTGAGTCGTCTTAAATTAAATTTACAGCTAAAGCTTTGAGGATCGAGTTTACAATTTGTTGAAGCTTGAAAGTAATAGTTATTTATTTTATTTATTCTAATAGTTAATTAAAAAGAATGTTTTTATTTTAAATATCAGCTTATACTATTATGTATTATATTACATCGTTATTGCAATTGTAATAAAATATTTTATATATTTCATACATATTTACTTATGTATATTTTTAATAAAAATTATATATAAAATTTTAATAGGTCAAACACAGTATTAATAAAATTATGTTTAAATTAAGTTAACACAAACCAAACGCATTGTTTATAAAATATTCTCATACGTGTTTTAGTCTTTCCCATAAATTAAACTAAAAATAATAATAAAATAAATGTCTATAATGTCTAAAAAATATCCTCCACTCAGTCGGAACACAAACACAAAAAAACTTTTAAATAGCCAAAGCAGCTGGTTATTAATTATAATTGACAATATAATTAATTCATATGGTATGCATGTGTGTATGTATAAAGTAGTTATTCTCCAGGATATTATGTGAATATATACATACATTTGTGTGAATGTGTGTGTGTGTGTGTGTGTGTGTGTGTGTGTGTATTTGTTGTCAAAACAACAAGAATAACAACGAAACGAAAACAAAATGCAAATGCGGCTGAATGCATCTGTGAATACAATTGTGAATACAATTGTGAATACAATTGTAAAGGCAGCTGCGTGGGCGCATTGCCAAGGACACTGTCGAAAGGATGAGATTGACGAAGGCAAAGGTAATAAGAAATATGTAACAAAACAAAAACAAAACACAAAACAAAATATGAATAGAGGTTTGTTGCTTGCATCTGACAGTTGCAAACATTTTAATTAGTTGCTTTTTATTTCATACTGTAACTAACCATTACATATTAACTATCAATGGTGTCAAAAAGTTGTCTAATATTGAATAATTATTATTATTAAATAGTACTTACTGCAAGTTGATTTAATTGCTAAATTGAATCAAAACTTTTTATTTTCCCATTATTATAATATTAATCAGTAATATCTATTATATCGAATATCCTTCGGTTCACTTTAAAAAACAAAATAAGGCTTCAATATTTGGTAAATATTTTTTAGTATAAATGTTATTAATTTGTAGGGTATTATATGTCGACCAGTTTCAAATATAAGAGTTCTGTTTTATTTCATTTTCCCTTCTATTCATTTATTAACTTCTTTATTCTGCATTTCAAGCGTTATTTCGCGAGGACGCGCCTAAAAGCACGCTGTAAAAACATCAATTGCCGCATTTACACACACACACACACATGCACATGAAGAGATTTAACACTAATACAAACATATACAGCAGCACTGAGTGATAAAAGAGAATGTGAGAAATTGAGAGAAACAACAAAGACAAAGAGAGTAAACGAGCGAGCCTAAGCTGGAATTGTGTGCATTGCAAATGGTTTTTTTTTGCATCTTTTTTTTAATGAATGCTTACCGCAGTTGACGCTGACGCTAACGTTGGCGTCTCTCGATTGCTGCGTCTGATGTTCAAACACAAATTAAAATTTCGATTCTGTCTGTGATTTGTTGTTTATATATCTGGGGTTTTTTTTTTCTTTCTTTATTTGTTTGGGCTTGCACTTTAATTTACACGTCTGGCATTTGTTATTATTATTGGCTATCTGTACAGTAAACACACATGAAAAAAATTGCAAAAAAAAAACGAAATTTAAGAAAAAATCACATAAAGAAAAATCGTTTTTTATTTACACACACAACACGCGTAATAATTTGTTTTTGTTTCGTTTTTTCTTCGTTTTGCTTCCTTTTTTTTTTGTTGGTTTCAGAAAGGAACAGCAACAAAACAAAACAACAACAAAAATTGTAGGAACCGTAAGTGAGACAAAAAATGCGCGTGCTTTTAGTTTTTCTATTATTATTATTGATGCTGTGTAGTTTTTATTGTTGTGTTGTGTTGTTGTATCGCCTTCACATTGAAAAGGATAACATCTAAAGTTTTTTCTTCCTTTTTACTTTATTTTTCTTGTCTTTCTATTTTTCTTTTTTTTTTTTTTTGCTTATGGGCACCGCGAACAGAGTAAGCACGCTCTGCATCCACCTCGCACGAGTGTCGTTGCTTAACTGAACTTGCGTTTATTTACACGATGACGTTACGTTATCGTGTATCCGTACTCGTAAAGCTTTAGCTGTAGCTTCTGCTATACTAACAACAACAACAAAATACAAACAAAAAAAAGCTCTACAAGTGCGACAACAATAGCAGCTGAACATTTTATATGTTGTGCTTACCGTACCGTTGTTCCAAAACAGACACGTTCAACTAAATAAAACCACACGGTTACATTCAAAAAAGCTCGAAAATTGTTTTATTATTATTATCAATTTTTTTTATATATACATTCTAAAAATTGTTAAGCCTGCATGTGAGTTTTGTGCAAAAGTTATAAAATGTTTTAAAGATCATCATGAAATCTTGAAGTTTATACAGCATACATACATGTTTCACATACTGTAAGTAACTAAAACAAATACCAATAATATTAGTATAATAAAACAAAAAACAGTACCAATAAAATACAAAATGTTAAAAATATTTATTATATTATTATATTATAAAAGAAATATTTGAGTTTACTTCGCACTGCGAATAAAATGTGACTTTGCTAGTCTACTTTTATGGGCTGAATTATATTACATTTGCTTCCTGCGCTTAAGTGTGTGTGTGTGTGTGTGTGTGTGTATGTGCTTCTGCGTCTTGAGTGTGCGTGAGCATGTGCGTGTACATATACACATTCGTGTATATATGTGCGTGCAGTCTTGTTTTTGTTTGGTTTCTCAAAGCTGGCGCTGGGCAAAGCTTGATTGCATTTAAGGCAACAAGGGTTTAAAACAGGTGCGAGCGAGACACTGCACGTGCTTTTTCGTTTTAGTGTTGGGCAACGTGCAAGAGCACGTGAGTTTGCCAACAAACATATAATATAACGGCAAATTGCCGCGCAAGCTTATACAAAACTATAAGCAAACACATGTACAGCAAATATATATATATGCTCATATGTATGTACATATATATAAACATTATGCAAACATTCATCTAAATGTTGAGCATATTGCCTATTATACTTGGCACTTGCTGATGCTGTTAATATTACCATATACACACATATACAATATTTAAGACCATTAATAGTATTGCACAAAGGCCGAAAGCAGCAGTCATTGTCGTCTTCTGCAGGATTACAAGATATTTAAACCCCCCTCCCCCCCCTTCCCGCTCCCACCACCCGCCTGTGCCAATTGGCGTCATTGTTGTGAGGTTATGCGTGTGCAGCCGAAGTGCGCTTGGTTCTATATACCATACATATCCTCAAATTGTTCAACCTTCGAGTCATCCAAACAAACAAAAGACACGTTGACCCTGACAATGAGCGACATTACTTGCTATGTATTCATTTAATTTAATTTGTATCGACTTAAGCGACTTTAACGACCATCAAAACCAAACGGAAGCGGAAAGCTGCCCCCACTATACTGCTAAAAAAAAAAACAAATAAAAAACGAAACAAAAAACAAATTGAACATATTGAAAAAAAAATAAAATAAAATATATATTTTATTGTACTTAATTCATTTCAAGTTTATTTCAAAAACGCAGATGGAACTTTCTAATCATAATACTTTACAATATTTTTGAAAGTTCTTTTAGCCAAATATTTATTTCTCAACTAAATTATTGAAGAGCTTGAAGCTAAACCTAAGCTGAACTTTTTCTCAGTGTATAGATAGATATTGGTAATAGTTGAAGGTGAGAAGGCGGAAGTCTAGTTATTTAGCGGCGTGATATGACATCTGTCTAGTGTACGTCATCCAAGGGCATGTATATGGTAGGTGCAGAGGCGGGAACAGAGGCCACTGCCACTGCCACTGCCACGAACACGGGCATGGGCATGGACACGAGGCACAAACAACCACTTGGGTCCAAGTGATACTTAAAAAGTACTCACATTATTTGCTTTGCTTTAAACGTTACGCTAATTTCAGTCTAAGTGGATTAAGTTTTTGTTCAGGGACACACGAGTGGTTCTAACTTAAATATATATTTACCAAAGATTAAGCCAGATTTACCTTAGCCTAACAGCATAACAACAAAACACATATGTATATGTGTATATATGCGACTTTTAAAATGTGCGCCATGTTTGCCCACAATGCACAACAATCGATAGCACGTGTGCGTGCATAATCGATTATTATTGCAATGGCAGCTGAAACTGGAAAACAATCGATATTAGGCAGTTTCGATTCTTCCCATGGCCATCGATATTATCGATTGTTTCGAACAACATTTATGAATGTTATTTTGAATAAGTTTTATTTTTACTGTTTGTTTATTTATTTCTTATTTTATTTATTCTTTGTGCTGTCGGCAATCACAGACAGAGCCCAACAGCCTCTTGTCCTGTGACAAACTTAACATTTGGCTACTTTATCGGATATTATTTGGCAAGATTTCATAAAAGATCGTTCGGACTCGGCCAAGTAGAGTTCGTATAATTTTTGATTTTCTGAAAAATAATTATTTTCAATTTATATAGAAATGTATTTGTTTATATATTTTTTTTATTTTTCACAAGAAAATGGGATCCGTTCCATCTGATTCAGTTCGCTTTTCGAGGTGCTGCCTTAAAAAAAAGCGGAAAACAATCGATCGAGTTGTCCAAAACTCGATACCATCGATATAATCGATTGTTTTTCAGTTCTGCCTTGAAAGTAAACATTAAGATTAAATTTAATATAAACAAATTATGATGTGTGAATATGTGATGTATGTAATTATGTTAACATGTACATATGTATGTACATATGCGTATATAAACATTGTGATAAATATTGAGCATAAAATTGTTGACACAAAATGAAGATTGTCTCCGTTCGAAGCAAGTTAAATGAAATTTTAGTTTTTAAGTTTAACCATGATAACTACCATTTTTCGCCAGTTTTAAAATTAATTAAACTTTAGCCATTAAGTTAAATTGATCTTAATTATGTACTCCATATACCACAATAAAGTTAAGTATCTAAATATCATCTGAATTAAAAGAAGGCCTGTTAATTCCAAATTTTCTCTTCATTTGGACCTCGTTAAATGGAAATGTTAATCAATCTAAAATTCGTATTATTTTTAAAAAATAATAATAATAATAATTGTGATTCACTTGCCATTTTGAATTATCGGGATGTGATTCCAAAAATTGTCCTTAAAAAGAGATTACCAGGTCGAGTAATGAGAATGAATGTACATATGTGTATGTATGTATATTTAATAATAGTTGTATTGTATTTGCTTTGTATAATTAATTACTGTGCTAAGATTTTACAAATAAAACTTATGCTTGAACAAAAAAAAAAGAGAAATTAAATTAAATATAATATAATATAATTAAAACATGTTTTATATATTCTAAATACATTTTTTTTGTTTTTGTTTGTTTGTTTTGTTTGTTATGATTGGCGTGATTTTCATGATTGTTGCGCGTATTCGTATAATGCATAAAGTAAATTAAATAATTAAACATATTATAGTATATAATCATAATTAACAACATGAACACTAAAGAAAGGTAAATGTTGCATTCAATTTGCTAGTTAACATAACTTTCTAAATTGCATATTGATTAACAAAATGCGTATCAACATATCGATCATTTACTAGAAGAATGTCATAATGCGAAAACAACAAATCAAAACTAATGTTATCTTTTTTTTTTAATTTTTATAAATGAAATTGTTTTTGTTTTTTGTTTTTTCTTTTTGTTGTTGTATAATATTTGAATTTGAAAACCTAACACGGTATAAGTTTTGAACATGATCGAGAAGAATTCAATAGGAATTTTCATTTGCTTGTTATAACAATTGTTTCGCATTTCCAATTCAAGTACAAATGAAAGTATGATTATAAATTTTTTTGATATTGGAAAAATATAGTATATATATATATATATATATGTATAATTAATTTTGTTTTTATAATAATAACTCTTGGTTTTGACATTCTTATAGTATTTGAGTGTTATGCGTATTCATTTTCTATTATAAGTATATTGTTGTTAGATCCGATATTAATTGATTGTGAAAAATGAAATTCGATGTTGGCCTTAAAAAAAAATGGGGGAAAAAAACGAAGAACAAAATCAACGAAATGCAACAACAAAACAAGATACAAAAGCATATAAATAATATGTGCAATAGTTACATAATTTTTAAATCGTTTTGTTTATATTTTACCCAAGTCGAAAATTCTTTTGTATAATTTGCAGCATTAATTTTTTTTATATTTATTCCTTTTTAACTTGACTGTTGATTTTAATATATATGTATATATCATTTTATTTATAATTTAATTAGATTATTATTTTTATCTGTTTTTTGTCTTATTTTTATTTAATTTTTTTGAAATATATCTTCTATATATGTACAATTAATTTGTTATTGGAAATTAATTTAATTTTTTAAGCTGTCGCTGTTGTTGTATTTTTGAAAATTATTATTTTTGTAATAATTATAAATATAGTATGTATTTGAGAGACAACAATTTGCAGGGACTCAAAAATAGAGTTCAAACTAAAATGTTGCTGATAGTCCCGAAATTTTGATTTCATTTTGAATTTTAAGTTCAATTAAAAAAAATATATATTTAAATAAAATATACATGTATATGGTATATATTGATACAATTAAGAACTAACCGAAATGATCTGTTAGATCAGGACGAGATGCAATTTAATTGAAAATGCAAGATCAGAGGATTTGGGCCATCCAAAAATATTGTATATACACACGTATGTATACTATATATTATATATATAAATATGAGCTATGCTCCAGTTTACGCAATATTTTTATGCAATTTCAATTCTAGGTATGTACATGCATGGCGCAAAGAGTTAAATTTACATTATTTATTTTTTTATTTTATTTCATTATTTTTACTAACAATTTGAATTTTGTTTCGAAATATTTAATGCTAATTAATGAAAGGCGAGAATTGAATTGAAAACCGGAACACGGCTGCATATATACCATATACAGATACATACATACATACATGTGTTATATACATATATGAAACTTGGAATAATCTTTGTAAATAACGTGGGCGTATACATACATACACTCACACATACTTATTGCTTTTTCGTCTATTGTTAATTTTTATCTGTTTATTTGTTTATCTGTTTGTTTGCTGCTATTGTTATATAATAATTGTTGGTTTTAAATTTAATAATTTTTTTAAACTGATTTTCGTTTTGTTTTACATCTTGTTATCATATACATATATCATATTTATACCGTTATTATATATATATACATACATATATTTATAAAGTTTTAAGGCGTCTAAAACTGCTGCTAATTGCGTCTGTGTTCGTTTGTCTGTCTGTGTCTATATCTGTATCTGTATGCGTATGTGTATATGAATTTTGTAATTGGAATATACTTTTTTGTTTTCTTAAAGTTTATAAATTTATTTATTTTGAATTTTCATAATATATATTTATAACATCCCCTAATGCTTCGATTTCTCGTTCATTTCATTAAAGACAGAGAAATGGGGAGAGAGAGAGACAGAGTCAGAAAGACATGGAGACTTTCTCTTTCTTTTGCAAGTTTTCTGCTCGAATCCTTTTACCATTAAATGGTAATATATATATATAAAAAAAAACAACATGCTTTTTTTATCTGTTGTTGTTTTTGTTGCTGCTTGTTGTTCTGACGTTGTTTTTGTGTTCTTCCATTAGCGTTTCTTTTGTTTTTTTTTTGTTTGTTTGTTTTTAGTATTTTGTTAACTTTTACATCTCTCTCGCGCCTAACATTTAATTTCAACTGTACATGATTTGTATGCGTTTTAATTCTATTCTTAATTTTTTATATTTTTTGTAATTGTTGTTGTTGTTGTTGTTGCTGCTGCTGCTGTTGTTGCTGTCGCTGCTGCTGCTGCCGTTATTATTATTATAATTATTATGATTATTATGATTATTACTATTGTAATTCGTATTGTTGTTATTTATATAAATCTCATCTTCTCTTTTATAATCATTATCTTGTACACCAAGCTCAACATTTTGCTTTTCATCTGGTTTCTTGCTACTCTTATGCTTTAAATATCCATCTGCAATGGCAAGAAAGAGAAGGGAGAGAAAGAGAGAATGGAATAGAAAGGAAGGCAAAAAAATTTATATATACATACATATACAAACATTTATAATCAAAATATTGCCTACAATACATATGTAGTTGCTCTTTTTTCATCTCCTTTTTTTTTGTTTTTTGTTTTTTTTTCTTTTTTGCTTTTGGTTAGTTCTTTTTTATTTATCTTCTTTTTTGTTGTTATTTTTGTAATGTTGCTTGCGGATTCTAAATGTTTTTCTTTTATTTGTTTTTGGTTTTTTTTGTTACCCTGGCCTATTGGAAGTGAATACCAATACGAACGAAAAAAAAAAAAAAAACGAATCAAGTTAAATATTTAGAAGAGTTGCCAGACTGTGCAATGCCAAGTCAAGGGTTATATAAGACAAAGAATAGACGAAGCAGCGGCATCTACAACATCCAGTAGTAGCAGCAGGCAAGGGCAGGCGGATGAAGTGCAGCAATTTGTTTAAATTTTTGTAAATTATTTTGTTGCTGGCAATTGCAGCAGCGCAGTCAATTCGCATAGAGATCAGTCATTGGTTATTTATTGCTATTATGTTGTTGTTGTTGCTGCTGTTGCTGGTGTTGTTGCTGGTGTTGTTGCTGGTGTTGTTGCTGGTGTTGTTGCTGCTGCTGCTGTTGTTGCTGCTGCTGATGTTGTTGCTGGTGTTGTTGTTGCTGGTGTTGTTGCTGGTGATGATAATGGTGATGATGATGATGGTGGTGGTGTTGATGATAATTATGTTGCTGTTGCTGTTGCGATGTTGAAGATGGCTGTTGTTCAATAGCAATTGCCACAGAATTGGATGATACAACGCCAGCAGACTTCGTTTGTTGTTGTTGATGTTGTTGATGTTGCAAGTTGGCAAAGCTTGTTGGCGCCAGCAGCGCACAGGTGCCAAATGTATGCTTGGGCATGGTCAATGCCTGTGGCAAAAAGCTGTGCGTACTCGAAACGGTGCTTGTTGCAGCATTGCTGCTGGTTATTGTTGTGTTGCTGCTGCTATTGTTATTATTTTTACTGTTGCTGCTGCTGCTGTTGTTGTTACTGCCGTTGTTGGCATTGCAACTATTGCTGCTACTGCTAACAATAGCCTGCGTTTGTTCAACTGTCCGTTTGATGTTGCCAAATTTATTCAATTGTTGCTGCTGATAATAGCTAATGTAATTGTTGCTGTTGCTGGTGCTGCTGTTGTTGTTGCCTCCCCTCGTGCCATTCAACTGATAGCAACTGGGCGATTTGGAGCGCGTGAAGAAGTTTGTTGTTGATGTGCAGGCCGATTGAAATGAACTGATACTAGATGTTGTTGATGTCGGTGAATCAGCTGCTGGCAGGCGTCTTGCTGTTGTTGCTGTTGTTGTAGTAATTGCAGCAGCAACTGAAATCATTGTTGCCGCTGTTGTTGTTGCGGTTGTTGTTGTTGTTTCAGCAATATCACTGCATGCGGACGCTGCTGTTGATGTGGATGTGCTATTAAGCGACGATGTATTTACTGTCATGCTGGTGCCACTTCCACTGCCGCTGCCACTATTTGTGGCACTAACATTGCTGCTACTGCTGGCGAAGGATGCATTAAATGATTCATCGCTGGCGCTAATGCCGCTGCTATTTAGCTCAGCGGCAATGCCTGTCGTTGTTGTTGTTGCTGCTGCTGCTGCTGCCGCTGCTGTTGCTGTTGTTGGTGGAATGTCTATTGTATGCGATTCATTGCCAAATATTAAACGCAATCGCTTCTTTTGTGGCGTACCATAGATGATGTTATTGCTCACGTGCGGCATTGCTGCTGTTGGCGGCGGTGTTGTTGCAACATTTAATGCATTGCGTCGACTGCGTCTTGTTTTTTCTTTATAACGCCATTCGGAGGCGTCGCTTTCAATTGTTGCTGTTGCTGTTGTTGCTGTTGTTGTTGTTGCTGTTGCTGCTTCCAGGTGCTCCTCAGTTTCATCCTCTTCGTCCACATCCACCTCGTCATCATCCTCCTCCTCATCCTCGTCGTCATCATCGTCCTCATCCTCATCGTCATTACCATGCTCCGATATACCCTCCATGCGTAATATCTCATACTCAATGCCGCTGCTTGTGGCATTGTGTGCTGCATTGATTGCATCATTATTGTTGCATCTACCGCTGCCGCTGCCACCGTTGCCCCCAGCACTGCTGCTGCAACTAGCTGTGCCGCACAACAAACTGTTAGCTCTGCTGGCACCGCTGCCATTCCTATTATGTAGCGCACGCTGGCGATCCTCACCGAGACTGGTGCCCAGCTCAAAGACCTCATCCAAAATGGGTGAGCGCTTCATGCGTAACGTTAGCTTTAGCCGACGCTCTGGAGTCTTGAGCAGTGGCTCCACAGTGCTGCTATTGCTGGCAACAGTTGCTGTTGCAGTTGTCGTTGCCGTTGCCGTTGCAGTTGCAGTCGATGTTTGCTGTTGTTGTCTCTTTCGTTGCATGACGCCACCAACTGCTTCGCAGTGTATATGCTGTGCAGCGGCAACTGCAGCAGCACGTCGGCTGCGTTTTTGTTTGATCGGTTCTGTTGTTGCTGCTGCTGCTGCTGCTGCTGCTACCGTGACAATCATTGCCTGACGCTTTGCCGCAGGTCCAGTTGCTGTTTGCTCAAAGCTATTTATGAGGTTCTTCTTATAAGCGGGACTATTACTTCGACTGCGCAATGAGACGGTTGACGTTGCTGCTGCCATTGCCTGCTGCTGCTGCTGCTGCTGATGTTCATTTGCGGTGCAGCAGGAAGACAACGACGACGGCGTCGTTACAACGTTTGTTGACGCTAATGTTGCCATCGATGCCAATGTCGACGTTGTTGCTGCTACTACTGCTGCCGCTGCTGCTGCCGCTGCTGCTGCTGTTGCTGTTGGCTCTCTTGCTGGCGTTAATTTACGTTCACTAAATCTATTGTTAAGATTTCTATAGTTATTACTACCACTATTTAAATTATTACAATTTGTAATCGTTGTTTTAATGTTGTTGCTGCTACTGCTGCTGTTGCTGTTGTTATTGTTGATGTTAATGCTGCTGCTGCTGCTGCTGCTGCTGTTTTTGCCTATGTTGCTGTTGTTATGGGCAGTTATTGTTGCTGCTGCAGTGCGTCCAGCGCTATTGCGTGTTACGCGCTTCTCCGGCGATGACGATGTTGCTGCAGTTCCTTCAGCTCCCACCTCCATATCGCAGACATAGCCCTTATGTTGTTGCCGCTGTTGATGCTGTTGATGCAGTTGATGCACTTGATGTGCATGAAAATCCATATCGCTGCTCTCGCTATCTGTTCGATATTTACCCAAAAATTGGGCATTGTCCAATCCGCTGCCGCTTTCAATTAACTTTTGTCGTTGCGTTTGGCGTTCACTGCGACGCAACTGTCGCTGCTGCTGGCGTTCCTGTTGTTGTTGTAAAACTGCTGCAACCGCTGCTGGTTTATAACGTGGCATCAACACTACCGGCGCCTTGGCAATTGCTGCTGCAGCGACAGCAGACGTTATTGTTGCAACTGCATTTGATGTTGCCAAGCAGCCAACATAGCCAGACGTTGGCTCATCGGTTGATGCTGTCGATATGCTGCTGCTGGTGCTGTTCACACGCATCGATTTGCGGAGTGTGCCGCCACCTCCAGCTGTTGCAGTACGCCCATTGCTTAGCTCAGCCGCTGCCTGTGGCTTTTGCATTGCCGTTGCCTGTGTGGCAGCCTCAGCATTGCTGCTGGCATGATGCTGTTGCACGTGTGCTGTGTGTGGTTGCAGATGCGTATGAAATTGCTGCTGCTGTTGTTGTTGCTGCTGCTGTTGTTGCTGCTGTTGTTGTTGCTGTTGCTGCTGTTGATGATGATACGCAGCATTTGCCATTATCATTTCGGCATCATATTTGGTCATGCCCTTCTGACGTAGCTCCTTCATTGTTAACGGCGATACAACCACATCGGGTAGCTTTTTATCCATTAATGCCATTGCGTTTAACTCCAAGCTGCTGTTCTTTGGACGCACCACCACGTGCGATGCTGTCGGATTGGCCACGTGGGTTGGATTGGCGGAACCATTACTATTGGCGGTATTGCTGCTGTCATTGCTATTGCTGTTGGAGGTGCTGTTGGTGCTATTCGCGCGACTTTTGATGCGATTAATACGATTGTCCGTCTCACGTAAACGATAGCCACCGCCATTGGCGCCGCCGGCAGCGCCCAAGCCCAAGCCTAGGCCATTTGTTAAGCCCAGCATGGTGGCTTCATTCAAATGATTTGCCGTATGTTTGCCAGCAAAGGCGCCAGTACCGCGTCGTTCACAGGTCTCGCATTCGCAATACCGATTACTATCGCCAAAAAAATCTTCACCATAAAAGCAGGTGATTTCTTCGCCCACCTCAATGTCGCGTAAAACCTTCACACAAGCCGTATCACGACCGGTTGCCAAAAATTTACAATTAGCGCGACAATCATGATTAATATAGGCAGCGGGACCCAGCCATAGCTGAGCACAGTTCTTGCGACAGCTATACATCACAGAGAAATCATTTTTGCCCGAATGCAAAAGTGCCGCCTCTTCGGCCTCAGTTAGCTCCGCAATGCAGCCAACAAGGCATTCGATTTTATCATTCTTTGACCAACGTTTCGTTGAACTGATCTTGGCGCCCCGTTGCTCCTCCAGTGAATAGCGATAGCACGCCTCAATCGCAAAGCCGCTGTCCTTGTCAAATACACGCAAATAGCGCACAATCTGGACGATAAAAAAAATAAAACAAAACAAAATAAAATAAAAAACAATTCGTTAAATTATAATGATTAATTATAACAGCACAATATTCTAGAATTGTTGATATTATATTATAAGTTAGTGTCATTCAGAATGTTTATAATAGCATAGCATATCATGTACGAGGGCAACCTGAAAAGTTTCCGGAATGGGCTAGATATATTGTATCTAGGATAAAATTGATATGGTTTCCGAGAAGTGCAACATTTCTTAGAAAAGCTGCTGTCGTTCATAGTTTTTCTTTACCAACGTGTTTTATGAAGCTGTTTGGAACTTATTGTGGAAATGGAAAAAAAAGAGTTTCGTGCAGTGATTAAACACTTCTGGATGGAAGGTAAAACGGCCACCGAAATCAAAGACATTTTACAAAAAGTTCATGGGGCATCTACACCTTCGTTTTCGACTGTCAGTTTTTCGGTGAACGAAAGAGATTCGGCTCGAATGAGGAGGTCATCGACGACACGGAGACATAATTTGCAGACCTGGATAAATCATATGGTATAAAAAGGTTGGAACAAAAGTCTGCAAAAGTGCATTGAGCTTAATGGAGATTACGTTGAAAAATAAAAATAAAAACCCCGATGAAAAGTTGATTTTTCTGGCCCATACCGGAAACTTTTCAGGTTGCCCTCGTATGTATGTACATATATGCTAAGAACTTTTGTTTATTCTCCCGGAGCCGTAATACTAATAAAGTAATTCGATTTTGTCTGATTTGCTATAATTATACAATTATCATCGATTGTTTGCTTTTAGGGGGAAATCATTGAAATTCGAATAAGCAGCCGGCATTATATTGATTTAATGAAATTAATACCTGCAGCATAAAGCTGTTATATTTAGTTTTTTTTTTTTGTAATATCAACAAATCCAGGAAAATGATTAATTTTCTATTTGTTTATTTATAATTGACTTACGTGATCCTGCAGTCTCTTGGTTGCAATTTTATTTTTGTTTTTGAGATGTCGCGGTATCCAGGGACCATCATATATGCGTTGTATGGCCACATCATAATTTTGAGTTTGAATAAATTCATCAACAATTGCCTTTAATTGCTGGGTATCCACTTTCAGCGGCCTGAAGCGTATATTCATTTTGTGCGTCTGAAAGCCCAAATGTGGATCCAATATCAACGATGTGGCTAAATCATCGTTCTCCGATAGCTCACGCGGTGACATGCCCGTCGATTGTGATAAACGACTAACAGCGCTACCGTTGCAACCGTTGAGGCTGACACCACCCACCACAACCCCAGCACCACTGCCGCCGCCATACGATGATGATGATGACGATGATGATGATGTTGATGATGCAGAACTTTGATTCGTTGTGTTCTGCTGTTGCTGTTGCTGCTGCTGTTGCGCTGATTGATAATGATATTGTTGATGATGATGATGGTTATTATGATGATGATGATGATGATGCTGTTGCTGCTGTGGCAGATGTGAATTACTGCTGTTGCCGAACGTGTTATGAGATGCGTTTTGGCTTTTGTTATGGGACATTGACGACGAAAGTGTCGCCGCAGTTGCCGTCGAAGATGGATTCCCAATTGAAGACGTTGCGCTGGTGGCGGTGTTGTTGTTGTTGTTGCTGCTATTAGTGTTGCTGTTGCTGCTGTTCGAAAATCTGCCGGCAGTTTCACTGCGCCGCGTATGATTCGAGCCGACGACCATTCTGTATATATTTGCAGTCTGTAAAATGCAATGTCAACAATTATTAGTTTACACTTAAATAGTGCAAATATAATAACATTTAAAAAGCCTTCGTCAAACTGATAATATTCCGAAAACTAATTTGATACATTAGCTGTCACTCATCCAATATGAAATTTCTTCTAAAAATTATTTTTTTGGTTTGTACTTGAATAACAAAGCATACTTGATAAATAAAATTTTCGTGTTCAGCTTGTTTTTTCCGCAATTAGTTCAAACAACTGTTTTTGAAGATATGGCAACATGTGTGTCACAGGTGAGAGTGAAACAGCATAAAAAGCATGCAATATAAATTTAATATTTTTTAAATTTACAAATTTAAAAAAATAATTTTAAATTAAAGTATGTTTCAAACAATTTTTAATTTATTAATCATATTACAACAAACTAAAGTAACAAATAAAAAAAAATATAATAACAACGAACCACAGCAAATTTTCTATTAGAAGCAAACGAGATGGCAACACTAACTTCCAGTCACTTTACACAGAACACCCACACCCATACACGTAAACGTACATGTTTATTCTCACATCCATTCATGGCATACATATATACAAAATTACAGAAAAAGCTCTCAAAAGCAAAAGTTGTTTTTGCTGACGCCGCTGATAATGATAAGCATATACAACTTCAAAAGCGAAAGAGAAAAACTATGGTATATTTATGCACAAAAAAAATTTAATAAATGCATTTGGTACATTCAAAATTGATTTGAAAATGTATTTCTATTTCGCAGTTAGGTGGTGGGTGGGTGGAAAGAAAGGGAGATACGAGGTCGATAGACGACACGCGTTTGTTTGCTCGCTCCCTCTCTCACTCGGCTGGCAGTTCTCTTTGCACACATACACGTGCAAGGCAAAAATCAATTACCAAAGGAAGCACATGTATAATATAAAAACGTCGATATTCACTTTTAAATCAAGTCACAAAACAAAAATGCTACACAACTTTAAACTTAATTTTCTTTACATATAGAAACTTACAATTCGATTATACAAAAAAAAAAAATTAAATAGCGGCTAGCGGCTTTCTTGTATAGCTACTTTTCTACTGCTGCAATATAGTAAATACATATGTATAGGTAGTATACACTTGTACATACTGTCAGTACTGAATGCACACACCCACATATATTATTGGTGCCCAAAAGCTGCTGCAGCTCTCAGCTGTTTACAAGACAGCCAGACATGCATTTGCAGTAAAAGAGCGAGAGAGCAACTATGCACTCATGCGCATTGCTGTCAAAATAAATGAGTGACCTGTGTAAGGTTGCCACCTAACTAAAATCAAAGTTTTCTTAAAAATTTTCATAAATATGAAAAACATAATTAACAGCCTTTAAGCAGTTTTGTTGCATTTTGTCACTTTATGAAGATAGATATAATATTTTCATATAATGAGTTTATTAAAACTAGTGGCAGCGCCTCTGCAGCGCACGTACACGCACACACACATATGTACACATGCACACACACTCCCGAAAATGTCAACAAAGAAAAAAGATACTTAGGGTTGTCATATATATATAGTAATCAAGATTGCATTATTTCTAACATATATGTAAGTAAAATTGTAAATAATTTAACGAATGTAAATTCAATCCATGAATTTAACTTTATGACTCAATATAATATGCCATATTTTGACTAAGCTTTAGATGTATTCGTTATATACGTCACTTCGACAACCCTAGGTCCAGGTTTTATTTTTCAGCGTTTTGTTACATGGATCACACGGAAAATGGCGGCGCCTATTACATATGCATATACATTCACATATACATATATATAGGTTTTTATGCCTTAATACCTTTAATATTCCGTGAGATGCTGCTGCTTCGTTTTTCTTCTTTTTTGTATCTTTCGGCCCTAGTTGATGCGGCTTTTTGTGTTGCTTGATAACTCTTAATTTTTTTTTGTATTTTACTTTGTCGTTGCCTTTTTCCTTGTCGTCGGACCAGCGGCAAATACCCCAAACATAAGCGCACGTACGCAGAGGGTTTTGTTTTTCTTTTTTGTTTCGGTGCGGGCGGCTTTAGATCCAAATATCACAGTGATAGCCGTAGTATAACATCGCACGTACTTTTGTGTTTACGGTTTAGTAGTTGTCGTCGGCCGTGCGAGTTCATTTTTATGTTTTTCTTTCAACGCTCAAACACTGTAGTTTTGTCCCCACCCCTTCTCATGGAGTAATCAAACTCTGCCATACACACGCGAACACACATTTACGACACACACAGATACATACAAACAAACGCGCACACTCATTCATATGCATATGTAGATACATATATTCCTTCGCAACGACATGCGTGCGTAAGTATGTGTAGTATCTGTGTGTCTTCTTTTTTATTTAGCATTAGCGCGATGCCTCATTTTATTTCATTTTCAGGCTTCTTGTTTAGAAGCGTTGTTATTAACAAAGAAAATATCTAATTTCCAATCAGATGCCTTGGTGTGATTTAGGAACAAAAAAAACACGAACACGAGAAATGTATCTTTTCTTTATGTACTTGTCCGCGTTACAGTTCTCCGCGATTCCGTTTTTTTCGCATTTTACGCAGCGACCGGTGTGGCCAACAGAACGTATAGCAAAAATGCATAAGCTTAATTTTAAAAATACTAAACACATATTTAGCAAAAATAAATTAAAAATAATAAAATAATTTTCAAAAAAATGTAATTAACAAAAATATTTACCTCCAAATATATTATAAACTTGACTTTATTTTATTAATAAATATATTTTGAATTCAACATTTTTACAGAAGTATGTTAAGTTAACAGTGTGCGCAAACACCGTCACGGTAAAAATATCCTAAAAATGGCCAAAGACAAGCTCGATGTTTACAAATTTTGCTTTAATGTTTTTGTTTGCAATTCGTGTTGCAGGCTAAAAAAATTCGATTTTTAAAATCATAACCAGTGATATTTTCTTCCACAAGGCAAATGCATAATGCGGCTGTGTCATTTCATCGTTGTTGCCTGCTGCATTCATATCCTGATTGCCAGTAACCACTGGGTACTTAAGGATGATCGAATTGTACAGAAACTTGATTCACCGTTCTTCATGAGGGAGCCGCATAATCTGATCGCATTTCTAGAGCAGATACGCTACAATGATTACGTAGAGCGCAGCTATCTGGAACTGTTGCGGAAGCGTGAACAGATTGTCGAGCATTTGCGTTTCTCAATGCGCTTTGGCGAGGACTTGGCCGAGCAGGCCAAATGTGCCATGGATTATTATTTGCTGGAAAAGCGTATGTCGTATTTAAAAATTACACCGGATCAGCTAAAACGCATCAATTTGCCGGAGCAGCAGCGTGACTTGCAACAGGCATCAGCAATTAAAACAAAATCCGAACGTACTTTGGAACCAATATGCGGCAACTATTATGAGCTGAGCGTCGGTCCAGCCACATACGATCATCTGGATAGCTTTCATCCGGATGTGCTTGATACGGCATATGTGGAGCGGGAGCATGATACCAACATTGGCACCGCAACCGTTGAGTTGACGCGCCGTTTTGCCATCGAGGGGTTACAGCGTCAGCCAGATTCATGGAAATTTCACACGCTCAGCTCCTATTATTGGCGCATGCGCGGCAATGCACTGCAAGCGCTGCCCTGTGCCCGCTTAGCGACAATGCTAGCACCGCCGGAACATAAGGATATACCGCTGCTTAGTCTCGGCACAATACTCTTCCGCATGGGCCGTTTGGCCGACGCAGATTTAATATTGAGTGCAGCCGTTGAGCACGCACCGCTGGTGGCCGAGAATCATGTGGTGCTTGCCTCTGCGCTTGCCATGAAGCATGATTTTAATCGCTCACAGCAACATTTCGATGAGGCGGAACGTTTGGATCCGAGCACCTTGCCGCGCACCCAGCAGGTGCGCAATTTCATTACCTGCCTGGAGAATCTGACCAAAAAGACATCCAAGATGTATAGCTATGTGAAGTACATGAAAAATGAAGTGAAGGAGTTCAAAAAGCTCAAGTATCACATATCCCAGAACCATGAGCGGCTCATACAGCAGCAATTGCCACTGGGGGCACGTCGATTTCTTGACTCCAGGGCGAATAACGAGGATTTGCATAAGCGTGGACAATATTGCAGTACACGGACACCGAATGGATCCGAGGAGCCGGTGCTATTCTGTGACTTTTATTCAGATATGCAAATGCGACTCGAAAGCAAGGATATTGACATTGATGTCCTGGAACGTGATCTAATGGCCAATACGGAAAGTGTCATACGGCAAGTGTCAACCGAAATACGTAAACAATTCAATCTGGAGCAATTGAAGGCAGCCAAAGCACAAATGCCAGCGAAGGCAACCAAATCCACATAAACAAAAACAAAAAAAATAAAATAAAAAAAAAACAATAAAAATTATATTAAATATAAATAATATCATATATGCCATCAACGTACTTGTAATGCATTCCCCTCAATGGAAATGATAAATCGGGTTACGAACTTCTATAGCTTTTAATATGTTTTCAGATTTTTAATTCATGTATCGCGATATATTTAATTTTGAAATAATCATTTCAAAATGATTTTGTAAACCAATGTGTATATATATATACCATAGACAATATACTAGAATATCAAATCTAATTGTAATTAAGCAGCTTTAAAATTAAGTAATATAAAATAATTTGTTCATTTTATTAATATTTAACACACATTCGCATAGTTTATTTAACTTGTTAACTTGTAACGAAAATCAATTTAGAAATACGCTTTTCAATGTAATTATTTTTATTTTATTTTATGTATGTACATAATATTGTATATAAAAAAAATAATTTCCAAATATAAAGCAATTTATACACAAAACAATTGTTTGATTTTATCAATTTTTTAACCTTGTTTAATTATAAACAAATTATCACATGAAATCAAATCAATTAAAAATAAAATAATATTGCCAGGATATCAAAAATTCGATTTGTTAAAAATTAAAAAAATTTTAAGCACTACGACTACAGTAAATAATTAATTAAAATATTGTAATTTGTAATTACTTTCCAATAATTATATATCTATATACGATATCTAAAATAATGCACATTTAATTTGGTAAAATATTTGGCATAATTTCTTAATTCCTTTCGTCAATCTATTTAAATTAATTTTTGTTTTGTTTTCCGTTGAAAAAAAAAACTTTGATTGTTGTCAGCTCAGTCAGATGGGGGGGGGGGGGGGGGAGGAGTCCCCCATCTCCCCAGGCAATTTCCCGCTTCTTGGGGGCCTTCCAACTTTGGGCCAAATTTGTAAAAGTGTGTGGATTCT
>JBAMCR010000077.1:39513-66050 GCA_037075045.1 Mulgravea parasiatica
CTTTAAATGAAAAGCGCCCTCTTTTTCTTCCCCCCTTCCTTCCCCCTTCCTCTCCTCCCCCCCATCATTCATCCGTATCACCAGGCAATTTCCTGCGTATTGAGGGCCTGCAGCATTTGGGCCAAGCTTGTAAAGATATGCGGATTATCCCGCTTGGCCTCCGGCTCTGGTTGGGGTTGTACCAGTAGACTGCTCCAGCCGCTGTTGCGTGCACCCATGTAATCCATGTCCAGTTTGTTGCCAATATGCACGGCCTGATCCGGTTTAAAGTCAAAACGTTGCAGCGCCATTTGGAATATGGCCGGATCCGGTTTCATGACGCCGGCTTCGTACGAGGACAGAATGAAATCGAATTTCTTATCAAAATCCATGGCGCGCAGCACTTGTGACAGCGATGGATCAAAATTTGATATGACACCCATACATTTGCCAGCGTCACGGACATTCTGCACCAATTCTCCGGCACAATCGATGTGAGCCCAACAGGCGCTGGTCCGGAACATGATTAGCAGCTGCTCAGCAATTGGTTGTAGCTTCGCGTCAGTTATATTGCTATCCACACAGGTGAACGTTCTGATCACCAGCTGACGCCACCACGTTTGCCAATCCATTTCCGGCGAACAGCTGCCAAAGTTTGGATAATTTTTACTCATCCATTTGAATTGCTGGCGAAAGCATTTCTCCAGCTTTGATCTGTCCACGCCGGTAATACCATATGCCGCTGCCGTCTCTGCATATTGAACGATTGGATCCTTTAAACGGATCAGGGTGTCCGTTACGTCAAAGGTCACAAGCCGAAAACGTTGCAAATTTCGCACAAACTGTGCGGTCAACGGCATTATGGCATAAAATACTATTTACAAATTTATAGATTACGCAGTGACATTGAAATTGAGTTTGTGACGTCACAATTCATAATAATAACAATAGGTTTATATTTACGTTATTTGAATTGTTTAATGCATATAGAAACAATTATAAATTTGATCAAATCAATCAGATTAGGTTGCTAGAAGCTCAAGGTAACAACATTTTTATTTTAAATTTAACCAAATAAACTATATATTTAAAATAAGCATATTTATTTACATTTTATTATTGTCAAATAACAAATTTTGTTTCCACAATTATTTTCGAGCAGCATACTGCCTTCAAAAGTATTATTTCTCGAATTTGAATGTGCTAAGCAAAAAATACTAGTTTTGGTATTATTTGGGATATTTGTAAGTGCTGTAAAGGCGGTCTCACTTTTCACTAGCAAAACTGCAATATCATTAGGTCGATTCCGTTTACTTCACATCAAATAAGGTTTATAATAATTATAATTTGTATAGAAAGGAAAATTCAAGGAAAATGACTGTAACCACTGCGCCATTTACTGAAACTATACGCGAGAAAGCGCTCTCGGACTACAGGCGAAAACTGTTGGAGCACAAAGAAATTGAGGGACGCCTCAAAGAAAGTAAGTGGACGACGCAAGGCACAATAAAAGATTTCATTTAATTTTATTTAATGTACCAGAGATTTGTAAACGTGTTGCATATAGTCTAAGCTGAAAAAGCTAAAATGCACATTTAAAAGTCTGTTTTGGTACTGTTCCCAAAAAAAAAACAAATATTATAAGATTAAAAAAGAAGAAAAATTTTATAAAATTCATAACTTGCCAGTTTATAATTTGGATCTTTGATATTAATATTAAGTTTTATTTTGATTATTAATTTATATTTTGGTGCCGTGAATGTTGTTCGAATAGCGGGAAAATTATACAAAACCTACGCAAGTTTATAATTAAAATAATTTATTTGCAGAGCGTGAGGAAATCAAGGAGCTGACCAAACTATATGACAAGTCAGAGAATGATCTGAAGGCGCTGCAAAGTGTTGGGCAGATTGTGGGTGAAGTGCTGAAGCAATTAACCGAAGACAAATGTGAGTTTTGCCTTAAATGAATTAGGGGGGAAAAATAAATTTCATATTAATTTTTGTTTTTTTTTTTTGAATATTCAAAGTTATTGTGAAGGCAACAAATGGACCACGTTATGTGGTCGGTTGTCGTCGTCAGCTGGACAAGGCTAAGCTGAAGTCTGGCACTCGTGTCGCCCTGGATATGACCACACTGACGATTATGCGCTATTTACCACGTGAAGTCGATCCACTTGTATACAACATGTCGCACGAGGATCCCGGTGATGTTACCTATTCGGCAATTGGTGGCCTGACGGAGCAAATTCGAGAGCTTCGTGAGGTTATTGAGCTGCCATTGCTTAATCCAGAGCTATTCCTACGTGTTGGCATCACACCGCCTAAGGGTTGTTTGCTTTATGGGCCACCTGGTACGGGCAAAACTTTATTGGCGCGTGCTGTTGCTTCGCAGCTGGACGCGAACTTCCTTAAGGTTGTCTCCTCGGCAATTGTGGACAAGTATATTGGCGAGAGTGCACGTTTGATACGTGAAATGTTTAATTACGCTCGCGATCATCAGCCCTGCATTATATTCATGGATGAGATCGATGCCATTGGTGGGCGTCGTTTTTCTGAGGGTACCTCTGCAGATCGTGAGATTCAACGCACACTCATGGAGCTGCTCAATCAAATGGATGGCTTCGACTCCCTGGGTCAAGTCAAAATGATCATGGCCACTAATCGACCAGATACCTTGGATCCAGCACTTTTGCGTCCCGGCCGTTTGGATCGTAAAATTGAAATTCCCTTGCCCAACGAACAGGCGCGGTAAGCCTATAAAAATATATATATATACAACTTTAAATAATATTTTAAAAAAATATACCCCAACAGTTTGGAAATCCTGAAGATCCATGCACTCAAGATTGCCAAACATGGAGAAATTGACTACGAGGCAATTGTTAAATTATCCGACAATTTTAACGGTGCCGATTTACGCAATGTCTGTACGGAAGCAGGCCTCTTTGCAATCAGGTAAGCCCTTTTCCTATAAATTGCATATGTACATACACGAGTATGTATATTGTGTTACATGCCAATTCATATTCGAATTATACATACACAGGGCCGAGCGTGAATACGTTATCCAGGAGGATTTCATGAAGGCCGTACGTAAAGTGTCGGACAACAAGAAACTTGAAAGCAAATTGGACTACAAGCCGGTTTAATTATTAAATAAATATATGTATATTTTTGAAATTTAAAAATTTAAATAAATGCTCATGCATTATACATTTATGATGATGGGCTTTAAAGAACTATTGTATGTATGATCCATAAAATCATAAAAATCCATTCACCTCGGACTTCAAGGATTGCTCAATGCAATTATTATAGGGTATCCGTGAATCATAAACATAAAAAAAAAAATTATAATAAATTTGAGCTAATTATATTGTTCAATCAATTATGGTCTGCGAATCTATAGTTAATTGGTTTTTCTGTATATAGTATATGGTAGATGTCTTAAGGAATATTTAATAACATATTTTTTATGCATTCTCAAATATACATGTATGTATATGTATGTAAAGCTTTATTATACAAATAGCATTCTTAAATATATTTCAAATACAAGGTGCCTCCATTAGGATTTTGATTGCTGCTGTTGCCGGTCCTCGATGCGGCGTTTCTTACGCTCCATGTAGTCGCTGACATTGTCATAACGTTTCTTGAACCAAACGGATAAATCTTCTGCCACACACGGGTAGTTCGCAAAGCTGTCGGTTATCATACCCAACCAGTTAGGGGGCACATTGGTAGACTCCTCACCATCTTGGGTGTTGTAGACACGCAGCGTCAACTGATCATTCAATGCGCCTATCACATAGATGCGGTCGTCGACTATCGTAAAGTTGCTAATGCTCCAGCTGCCAGCCTCGGCGCGAATGAGTCGTACCAATGTAATTGTCCATTTGGGGTCCGTCTGCTCTTCGAAAGTCAACTCGTAGATACCAAGGGCTTCCACATAATCGTAGAAGAGCACGGCCACTTGAAATCGTTTTCCTTGTAACAGTTCATTCACTTGCAGACGTACAGCTGGTGCAGGCAATTCGTGCATAAGCAGCTCCTCGCCAGACATGTAGTTCCATATACGTAATGTTTTATCGCCAGATGCGGAGGCGATGTGGTGGTCTGTGAGTAATGCTAGACCGCACACAAACTCTTTGTGACCCAGGCAATAGCTGTGTATATCATAGGTGGCCGGATAATTGGTTACCCTGATTTTATCATCCCGATCGCATGTTATGATATGCTTCTCATCCGGTGTCCACAATATATCATAGACGATGCTCAGGTGACCCAGAAGTAATTGTGATGGTTTCTCAAAATTAACACAATCGAATAGATAGCAATCACCAGTTTTATCCGTGACCAGGACAGAGCTAGAGTCCGGTGCAAAGACTACGGCACTGGAAGCACGTGCCAAAGCGCGCACCGACAATAGCTTGGCATGTTCCGGTCGGCTCTTGTACAGTAGAAGAGCCTTCTGCCCGGCTGTGGTTACAGCAATGAGTTGGCGATCAGGAGAGTAGCAAACATTTTGTATGGACACTTCCGGCTGGACAGCATCTGTTGATTTACTATCGATTTTCTCAATGTTCGTTGATGTCGTTTGCTGTTGTTCCTCGCTTGTTGTTGCTTCGGCCACGGGAATCTGAAGTCCACATGTTTTTAGGTCTGTTGGCAATTCGATTTCTTTAAATATTTGTAAATCATTTGGATAAACAAATATAGCCAATCGACCATGTGCAAGGACCAATTCAGGTTCAACGTAAAAAATTGTTGTCATGTCGCTGACTCACCGCGGCACCGGTTAAAAGTTCCCATTCACGATAAATGATAAGTTTATTGTGAGCTAACTAAATGTACCCTAACTGTTGCAATAGGTGGCAACGCTGTCCCAATAGTTCAGCTGATGTTATCGATAAAAACCTAACGACGCATCGTTTAAAAATTGCCCCAAATATTAATTGATTTATTTTATAGAAATATGTTGAAAAATGCAATGTTTTAATTAAATGCGATGAATATAATTTTATTTTATTTTATTTTGATAAATGCATAATTTTTTAAGATGCGTTGTCTTCCAAAATTAATTCAATTTCCAGATCTTTTCATCTAGCTTATGCATATAAAGCATATGGACATCATGTTGTATTATTGCCTGCATAATACCTTCGGTTGTGATATAAGTGATATTCTTGCGAAATCTGAGCTTGCGGAACACACGAGTATCCTGTGAAGAGACGACAGCAAAGAAGGACAACGTTCTTTGCATTGAATGCACTTTCTTATGCACGGTGGCCCCAGCACCTTGAATAATTATTTTCAATGACACGGCGCTCGGAATTATGTTGGTGCCAAGTAGGAAATGCAAGCCCTTGAATAATGTATTCTTTTGAAATGGCGAATAGAATGGATGAAAGTTGTGTATGTCCTCAAAATGTTGATCGTTAAATAAATGAACCGCTTTAATGTCTGTTGTTTTACTTTGGGCCACATCGATTAGCCAATTAGTTAATAATATTGGCTTGCAGGTTGCCACTGCTGCCAAAAATGCCTCTGTACGTTCACCATAGTCCATGAGGAGCACATCAAAATCCGAAATATTATCTGTTACCTTAATGCGTCTATGTGCCGTCTTTATAATTTCGTCGAGATTGATAGCACTCTCTGAGCCAATGAAGACTCGGATTTTTCTATAGGTTTTCCCAATTACCTTGATGTATTTGTTCATGTGCATCAAGTAATTATACATCCCGAAATAATTGGAGCGTATACTAACTGTCCAAAATTGTTTAACATTATCCTGCTCTTCTGAAGATGACGCAGACGACTCGTCACTGTCCGCATAAAAAATTGAAGCCATGGCTTCCGACATACTTCCTTGGTTCTCTTCGTCAAATACGGCAATCGAACGTGCGCCATGCTCTTGAAGCTGTTGCAATGTTTGCCTGGACACGCGTTCGAATAGTTGATCCACGCGGTGTGCAACTGGAACATCATCATCGGAAACATTTGTGCTTGCAGCCATGACTGATTGAGAATCCTCTATAGCCCGGAAACGAGCTGCAGCTGCCGAAGTTGACGGTGATGGAATATTTTCAGGGTAAACTTCACGTGAGGGTTCCATCTTCGGCTGGAAAGATGTATCTATGTGGATAGTCTTTACTTCTGAAGCCAGTTGTTGGCTGCGCAACATTTGCTGTGACAGACGGTTCTGTATTTCATCATCCTTGGTAACATTTGTGCTTACAGCCATGCTTGATTGAGAATCCTGCTTGCCCAAGAAACGAGCTCCAGCTGCCCAAGTTGATTTTGGTGGAATATTTTCGAGGTTAACTCCACGTGAGGGTTCCTTCTTCGGCTGGAAGCCTGTATCTATATGGATAGTCTTTACTTCTGAAACCAGTTCTGGGCGGCGCAACATTTGCAGTGACAGACTGTTGAATGCTTCATCATCCTTGGAAGCGGATTTCGAATCCTGCTTGCCAAAGAAACGAGCTGCAGTCTTGGTCATCGCAGATGCCTTTGGTGGAATATTTTCGAGCTTATTTTTGGCAAACACGTTAACTGCACGCAAGGGTTCCCTTTTCGGCTGGAAAGTTGTATCTATTTGGAGAATTTTTACTTCTGTAACCAGTTCTGGGCGGCGCAACATTCCCAGTGACAGACGGTTAAACATTTCATCATCATTGGAAACACATGTGCTTGTAGCCATGCTTGATTTCGAATTCTGTTTGCCAAAGAAACGCGATGCAGTCTTGGTCATCGAAGCCCTTGGTGGAATATATTCGAGCATATTTTTGGTAGACACTTCAGCCTCAACTGGACGTGGATTGAGCAAAGATTGCAAAGATATATGCCCCAACAGTTCCTTTCCATAGTTGCCAACTGGAGTATCATAGTTGAGAACGTTTGTGTTAACATTGCTTGCATGTAAATCTTCATTGCCAAAGTTTGTAGATGAAAGTATTTCAGTAGCAACTGGTTTTCCGACCTCCGATGTGAAGTCATCAATATTATAAGGAGCAATTCTAGATCTGTTCTTTCGCTCCCAACGTTGCAGTCCATGCCCCATGGGAGCACGTGTTCGTGTTTCAGTTAATTTGGGAAAATCAAGTTGAAGATCAAGTTGAGGGCGTCCACTCATGTTTGGCTTTGGTTGGGACACGTTGCCATCCAATTGACGCTTGCGTTTTAAATACGTAGCGAAAAAGGAGTTCTCCTCACCTTCCAACATTGAATCTATAT
The DNA here is from genome assembly GCA_037075045.1 of Mulgravea parasiatica. Taxonomy (NCBI): domain Eukaryota; kingdom Metazoa; phylum Arthropoda; class Insecta; order Diptera; family Drosophilidae; genus Mulgravea; species Mulgravea parasiatica. The sequence continues at coordinate 46,734 of JBAMCR010000077.1, forward strand.
CTTGATTGAGTGCTTTATCCATTTCTATAGCTTGTTTGCGTTTTTGATCCATTTCGTTGCTAAAATTTGTATTTTTATCACGTTTTTTTATTTTTTTAATTATCAGAAAATTTTCTACTTTTTTTTTACGACTACTTGCAAGCAACTTTCAACTACAATTGAAAAAATGAAATAGATTGTGACATTACGTCACTTCCGTTTGACACATAAAAAAAGGCTTACGTTATCGAGAAGAGCATCTGCCAATGGAGATGGGAAGGTAGGCAACTCTACCGCTAAAGTTGCGCATCCTTTTGAATTCCCATTATCAACTTTGTATCACATCACGTATCGTTATTCCAATCGTCCCTCGGGGGGCGCATGCGTCCTCTTTACGATTCAAAAATCGTTTAAAAATATCTAGCATATTCGCCATTCTTCAATTTTATTCAATAAGAATTTATATCCTGGTCGCAGTGCATAAACAATAATAATGAGAATTTCTGTAGACACTATCGATATCGACAAGGCTTATCGACTAGCTACAGTAGCCAACATAAAATAATTTATATTTTATCGCAAAGAAGAAGAGTGAGCAAATGCTGGCACAAAATGAAATAATATTTGGTGCTATTTTAAATTAAAATAAAAAATAAAAATTATAATACGCAGATTTTAAAATAAAATGACACATTGTTTTATTTCTTAAAATTAATAAAAATAATTTTAGCGATACAAAAAAAATATAAAAAAAAGTTGCTTATTTACAGAACTATCGAAATATTTTTATACATATGCATGCATATGTGCGTACGCTTGTATACATTTATGCACGCATACGCACAAATTTATGTATGTGTGTAGATAGTATCATATGTATGTATGTATGTGTATGTCTGGCCTACGTGCTAATACCAATTATGGACTCAATGGAGAAACTCAGCTTGGGCTTCCTCACGTTGGGCGTTGCTGTGGGCGTGTGTGAAAAGAGCGGCATTGATTGATGGTAATATTGATGTTGATATTGATGATGCGGCTGCTGCTGCTGCTGTTTTTGTTGCTTTTGTTGCTTGTCCTGCTGCTGTTCCTGATGTGCTGATGCGTTTACTACAGCGGCTGCAGCTGCGGCATTGCCCAATAGATCATAAAAGGCGTTGCCAATGGCTGTTGGCGGTGTGGCCAAAGGAGCCGCGCTGCTGCCGCCGCCAAGTAGTGTGGTATCCATTGCATAGTTAAGTTCCGGATCAGCGAATGCGCGACGCTTACGCATGCGCTCCAATAACGGTGAATTGAACGTGGGAAAGCGCTGCTTGTACTCTGTGATTTGGAAAATTGAAACAAGAAATTGGAAAACAGGGGGCAGGGCATTAGAATTGAAATTACATGCTCCAAATATGTGTGAAACACACTTGCGCGTGTGTGTGTGTGTGTGCATGAATGTGTGCTTGTTCGTGGGGTGCAACCTCTTTGATCTTTAGACGTATCCATGCAACAAATTACTTTCAAATTGGTCCAATTTGTTCAACGGAGTAAAAATCAATGACAAAAAAAAGAGATGAAAAATATGCATGCATGTATTAATGGTTGTATCTCCGCGTGTGTGTGTGTGTGTGTGTGCATATGTAAATTGAGGCGTAATTTGAGCTATACAAAAAAAACAACACAAAAAGGAGACACTGATAGAGGTATAGAGAGAAATAAACTCAAGCTCATAACCAGACAGCATGGCACCAAACTGTCTGCCCACGCTGCCAAAGTGGTAAAGAAAGAAAGAGACAGAGAGAGATAGACTTAGTAAAATAGTGAGAGTGACGGAGATGGAGAGAAAGTGATGCGTTTTTACTTAGAAACCAGATGGCAATATTAAAGTACAGTGCACATTTGAAAAGATGACTAGTCGTATGTAGTAAAAATATTCTAGCATTTAATAAAAAAAAAAACAAATCAAAATTATATATTATTATATGTATGTATATGTGTACATATGAGTGTATGTGAAAATTAATTGAGAAATACAATGTTTATGTTTAACAGGTACATATTATCGAGTATTGACTGTATACTATTTATGTTCGTTAGTTGATTGCCAGTTTTGACTTCGCCACATTTGTCGTTCAAATTGCTTCAAGAGGTTTTTCCGTTTTCATAGATCAATTTACACACACACACACGCAGTGGGAGACTAAAAATTGAGCCTTAGTTGGGTTTTCTTCTTGTGTTTTTTTTTTGTTTTTTTTTTTTAGTATTTTTGTTGAAGCAGCTCTCAAACGTGGACATGTGCGTGCAGACGACAAGCATCCGATTACGATGGGATTGAATTTGTACAAATTTGTTGCTAGTTTTAGACATTTCCTGTCCATGACTGTCTCGGCCCAAGTCTCGGCCAGACAAGCTGGCACCGTCTCAACTAGAGATGACACTTTTTCCCCCTTAACCCTCTGCGCGACTTCAACTCAAACATTGACGCAATTTGCCACTCTTCTTCTTCTTCTTCTTCTGTTCATAGTATTTCTTATTTATTTATTATTATTATTATTATTTAAATTATATTTTATCTACGTACTAATACCAATTATTATAAGCCATATTTGACATGGGAAGAAACCCTAGAAAGTTCAGTTAAAATATATTTCAAGCTAACCGTTCAGTCAAAAGGATTGCGATATGTGTGTGTGTGTATGTATGTATGTGTACCGTGTGTGTCGGGGATAGAGCGGAGACTTACCCTCCATGGCCGCTGTGATGTGCAGGGTGGACTGCTGCAGGCTGCGCAGGCGCTGCTTGTAGATGCGCTTTTGGGCAATCAACGCTTGGCGCGTGCGCATCGTATTGAGGGCAGCTGGAGCCAACATGGAGCTGCATTTAACGGGCGTTGCCTGTGTGTGGACGGACGATAGCTCCTCATCGCTGTGGACGTCAGTTGGGCAGCTATTGGAAGCAAGTGCCTCCATCGTTTGTTGACGTCGCAATGCCACCTGGGCGGCCATAACGCGCTGGCGATCCACAACCAACTGGCAATTGGGGCAGCAGCATTCGCGCCAGCGACATAATTTCTTGTGACCTTTGACACAGGAGATGACGCCATGATTACGACAACGTGCACACTTCGGTGTCCGCAATAGACGACGCTCCTTGGAGCTAACCACCACCATATTCATTGGGGTCATACTCATGGGGCTAACACACATACACACGCACACAGACACAGATACAGACACAGACACAGATACAGATACAGATACAGATACAGATGTTATTAGTAGCACTGTTGGCTATCAACTGAAAGGATCCCGAGCACGTTCGAACGAGATATAATCGAAGCTGGCGGAGAATCAAACCACTTGAGTTACCCAGACAGACAGTCTGGCATTGTCGACGTCAAGTGGATCTGTTTCGGATCAATCCTGAAGCTGGTGCTGCTTGCGCTCTGTGCGTTGCCATTGGCTGCTAATCGCAGCGTTTAAAAATAAACCATCCAATGGCAGCACAGCTGGCAGGCATCATCGAAATTGAAATTCAATTGAAAACCGCAGAAAGATACAAATGTATCTATATCTACACACACACACAAACACATATCTGTCCAGCTGTGGAGCTGTCGCATTATATCCATGTATGTATGCCTAGTGTCTACCATGTGTGTCCACAAAAGTATCAATTTTAATTGCTTTGTTTTCTTTTGAGATCCCAAGGCTATACTCTTCATTGGGTATTATAAATCCATCAAACACTTTCTAACACCCAAAGCAAATCAATTTATGATAATTGCGAAACTTATCCAAATTGCATATTAATTATTCATAATTGTTTCATTTATTTAATATTAATTAATTAAGCAAGACGAATTCACGATTTCCCAAAAAAAAAAATGATAATTATAAAATTTAATATTATATTATTAATTCATTCATCAAATAATCAGCCAATTTAAATATCCGTAAGAATTAATTTGTTACTAAATATATTTAGTTATTTCAGATAACTATATCATACTTATTGTATATACTCAAAAAAAATTATTCAAATCTAGAAAACAAAATACGCCTTTATTTATAAATAATTTATTTAAAATTAAACAATAATATATCTTGTATCGCATTAAACTGCAATTATTGCCTAATTAATTGTTTTTGATTTGCTAAAACAAATCATTTACCGTTAGCCAATAAATTAGAGTATTTATTCGTCGTTATGCGAGAAAAAAAATGAAATTTTCTTTTGTATTATATTATATTTGTTTTTACTCATTTTTATTTGTATAACAATTTGTAGCATTTGCATATATCATTTACAGTTTATCCAATACATATATATGTATGTATATATATATATCTTTTTTAGTATATAGTATATGTTGTTGTTGTTTTCTTCTTCTTCTTCTTCTGCTTATTCATAGTATTAATCAGCTTGTAAATACAAATTCAACGTCATAATTTAAACTGTGTACTTTAACAATTTCATTATATTTTATTGTAATATTTATATAATATTATATTATATTATATAATATTAAATATTATTTATTTATTGTTTTCTTTTCTCTATTCGGAGCATCTTTTAGTTTTAATTTTAATTTTAGTTTTAGTTTTAATCTGATGATCAGAGTGTATGTACTTCTTGATCAGCGCCTGATACAAAAATTTCAGCTATTTCTTATTAACTATTGTATATGGTATTGTATGTATGTATGCAGCGCTATAGCCTTAAGAATGGGCAACAATTTCATTTATAATTTATTTTACGTTTTTTATTTAATTTTATTTTTAGTTTATTAACTGGAATATTAAAGCCGCAATGAGTTATGTGCCAGGTTTGGATTGATTTGGTCATTTATACGAGTTGGCTCAAAATATGCTACACATACGAGTACCCGAGTATATTGTATGACTTATAGGGTATTTGCGTAAGGGGTATCTATCTAAAGTATGTTACAATTATGGTAGTTAATTTTTTTCATGAGTGCGTGCAGTATGGAAATTCGATTGGCATATACACTTTAGTAGAAGAAGTTTGAGATAAAGATAAAGACGAAGAAGAGGAAGGAATTGTACAATAATTTACAGAACATTTGTAACATTTATAGCTGTTAAATGCGTATGTTAACAATTCATTATGTTATATTTACTATGTTAATTTCCTAATTAAATTTAAATTTTTATATATAAAAAATAAAAACAAAATAAATACAGATATAGTTTTCATTTTATTAGCATATTTCAATAAAAATTTTGAATCTCTCTAAATTAAAACAATTTCGGATTAATTAAAAAACAAATTAATGTAATTATGTTGTGTTTTGCAACATATGTACAAACATATGTATTTATAATTGCACAATATATATGGTAAATTATGCTTTGTAAATGCTTGCAAATTTATTGTCTTTTGTTTTTGTTTTTATATTAATTTTCGTTTTGTATTTTTTAAATAAAACGATCCGTTCTATAAATATCATAAATCTCGCTGGAACACAATGGATCTGAGTTGCGGGTATTATTTATTATTTATTATTTATGTAATGTGTATTGTATATTGTACTATTATTAATTAATTAATAAATGCCTACCAAAAACCGTTAAACACAAAACTTAACACCTTAGTCTGTCCGATCTATGGATTAGTTATAATACTATTACAAATACTTGTTCGTTTCAAATAAATGCGAGTACCGAATACAAATACGAATACAAATATGAATACAAATGCCAATACGAATACATATACCATACACATATTCTTATACATACAAATACATATATGATTAGCCATATTTATGTTGATTATATATCACATTGTTTAAAGGGGTTTTTTTTATTTTTATTTTTTATTTTTTAACTATGATAATAAATATTATTATGATTATTTTTGTTTTTGTGGGGAAAAGGACAACAATTGAAATTTTGTATTTGATTAGTTTAACAATGATGATTGCCAAAACACGTTCTATCTAAATATTTATTTACCATATATTTATTATATTAAACATATAATATTTATTTATTTATATCATATTTGATTTATATCTGTACTAAATAATATCATCGATTCAATATTTATTACGCAAGGTCACATAATTATTTCACGCACTGTAGTTGCATTTGTTTAAAAACAATTTGTTGTTATTTTTCTTTCAGGTTAATATTATATTAAAAAATGCAAAACTAAAAATTAATATAGTTAAATTGTTTAATTTTTTTTTCAAATTTTTAATTTCATATGCATACTGTGGTGTTATGTAAAAAGTATTAAAAATGCATTTTAGTGTTTTGAATATTTTGTTTTTCATTTGGAAAAATTAAAAAAAATTAAGTAAATAGTTATTATTATAATTATTATAATATATGTATGTATGTGTGTAATGTATTGTAAAAATCAAATAAAATATTTATTAAATAGTTTGTACGTTGGACAATTGATTAAAATTAAATATTTTTATACAGTTCCTATGTATGTATGTATATGTGTGTATTTGTGTAGTGTAGTGTATTGGTATAGGAGCTGCCATAGAAGCATTTCTATTTAATAACACTGCAAATGCGTTTGTATGTATGGTATATTCGGCATATCGAGTAAATAATTCTTTGTTATTATTACTTTCGATCTTATGACTAGCATTTCATTGTTTTTCAACACAATGATAGAGTAAATACACACACATTCACACACACAGATACATACAAACATATCTATATATATATATATATATTATATATATACTATACTATATATGTTCATACATACATATATATGATAATGCTCGATAATTGGCAATAATTTAAATATTTGGTAACAAAGGAAGGGCAAACGAACACATACTACTACATACATACATATATACATACATCGATAAATACATACATAGATACATATATATATATATCTTTATGTACAAATACCTCTTGTTATATAGTATAATTTATATTTATAACTAGTTAATAGATGATATTTATTTTCTCTTCTCTTTTTTTTGTCATTTATCATTTTTTAGTTTTTGGTGCGGGGTTTCTTCAAGTTCAAGTTAAGTTAAGTTTTCATCTATATCCATGAGTAGTACTCATAATATTCATAGTATTCGAACATATATTCATACTCATATACTTGGTTGAACTCTTACAATTCAAACTTTCACTATTCCAATTGAATTTCAATTGTAGCTCAAGTTGAAAAAGTTCAATCTTTACATTTTTGCATTCTATAAATATGTATCTGTATCTGTGTAACTATGTATGTATGTATGTATGTATGTATGTATATATATGTAAATCTATCAAATGTATTGGACATATACATACTATATACTATGGTATTATGCTGTAGGAAAGGTATACAAAAGTAACAAAATGCTCAACGCTAAATACTGTGTACATACACCATACACCATATACAGTATACCGTATATCGTATAATAATAAATGCAATTTAGAGGGTATATATATTTAGTTTGTCAAGTTCGATGTAGGGACGGGACCGGGATAGGGTATTGGCTAGTCGGGGGCCGGCAGCAGAGCTGATGCCCAATTAAAAAAAAAAAAAAATCAAAGAAGAGAAATGTTCTCTTTAGGCCCTAACTAAATGCGTTCGTATGTATGTGTATACACATACAGATATAATAGCATAATAATTGTATATTATTATTATATAATTGTTAATCGTTAGTGTATGTTATTACCCTGGGTACTCTAGACGATGCTATTCCGTTTGGCGCTCGCCCGCTGCAGGGTGCTCTGCATGGCAGCGACAACAGCCTCGGCGCCGCCAATGAAAACGGGCTGATTGACGGCGCGTCTGAGGACGTGCCACATGGCAACCGGTTTGCGCAGGGATGAGAGCATTTGATGCCAATGGCGTAGTCCTTTGCCCACCGCACAGCCGCCGGCAATGACATGGCCCAGCGGCACGGTGTCATTGTTATCCGTTAGACCAAACACGGTGAGACGCAGCTGGACCGTGGTCAGACCCTGGGGTGGCACGCTAAAGATCATCGATTCATTGAAGATGGGACAGCGATCTCGGCGCTTTAGCGAAGTGCGTTTCTTGAGGATCTTCTTGTCGTTGTTCATCAAATAGACCTGGCGAGGATTACGATGTAAAAAGTCTTTATTGTTTTTTCTTTTTTTGATTGATCTCAAATGCCTCTGAACTGTCTCTCACCTTCACAAAAACTTGCTGCAGTGCACCTGGAATTGATGGAGATTGCTGCTCTCTTTCGGTTTCCGTTTCGGCGCCCGTTTCCGGATCTAGCTTGAGATTACGCGCCTTGACCACGACAATGGTTAGACGCTCTGCCGTGGGCAAATAGCTGAGAGAGAACATGAGCTCACCCCATCGGGCATTGCATTTGCGTGAATCCGACAACGGTATCCATGTGGTTATCGAGCGTGCGATCTCTCCAATTTCCATCTCCGCCTCCCCAATCAGCGTATGGGCGGGGCCATTGTGATACAAATGGAACCAGAGCGAGTGCCTGCCCTGCTGCCGTTTCAGTCGAAAATTGAAGCTCTCGTTGTACGCCGGAGTCAATGATGATCTCACCACCTGCGGATGGATGATTCAATGATTCATAAAACAAATTAAAATTATAATAAATAAAATATTTTTTGTTGGACTTTTTTATTTACTTTGGTCTCCATGCCGCCAGCATGATCCGGCACCAGATAGATGCGTACGAACGTGTCCAAAGAGTCGAGGCCCATGCTGAGAGGACAGATTAGGCCCTTCGCCTCCAGAACGCTGACCGTGAGTTCCAGCTGCTCCTCGTTGTGCCTGTTCTGACTAAATAGAGAGTGGATAATTGATGGTGAATTCGCTCGAGCGGCATAAGGACGACTCACTTTTCGTACTGCAAGCGGACGCAGAGATAGCCCGTAATTTGGGTATAGGGCTGATCAAGCTGGTCTAGGCACAATGAGGATGCATCCGAGTTGACCGAATCGCAGGAGATGGCACGCTCCAGATTAATGCCCTCCATTGAGCCATCCAGCGATATCTGTGAACTGTTCCGCCTGCCGAGGCCTAAGCTAATGGTCGAATCCTGGCGCAGCAGCGAGCGGCCAAAGCACCAGGTCGAATTGCCATTTCCATTGCCATTGCCATTGCCATTGGTAGCATTACCATGTCCATTGGCCATATGCCCATTGACGTTCAGCTTACGGAAAAGGTAATCCTCCGATATGGTTTTCTGCAGCATGTGCGGTCCCTTGACTCGTTGGGTCAGCCCCGTAAATGGATTGTTCGTATTGTGCAGCTTTAGTAAGCGGCTGGACAGGCTCTGACCGTGCACGAATGGATTGCCATTGTGCTGCGTCTGCGTCTGCGCCTGCTGTGGCTGTGGCTGTGCCTCAACTGATGGCTCTGCATCTTGCAGCGGATCTGTGTTAGTCACTTGCTCTATTGATTCACAAAGAAACGGATTTGTGCTGGAGTTGCGACGCTTCAACGCTGGTGGACGCCGCTCCAACTTTGGCTCCATTTCTGGCACCGTCACCGATTCCAGTTGTGCTTGAATCGGCGGCGGTTGCAGCGAGATCTGCCGCTTGGCAATGGGACGTGGTATGGCCGTGGCAGAAAGCGTAACCGAGGTGGATGTGGTCAATCGTGGCGGTGGCGGTGCCTCCAAGGGTTGTGGCACAACTACTGCGGCCGCAACAGCCACACGTAACGGTGATCGCAGACACGAGCGTGGCTCCGCTGGCGTCCGCTGTTCCATAGTGGGTGAACTGAGCTCATTGATCTGGCTAAAGGAGAATGTCACCGTCTTGCTGCTTGGCCCGGCACTGTTTGGCGCTGGTGCCGGTCGCAACGGTTGCGGCGGTATGTTGACATCTGCCTGCGGTAGATTCCACAACGGCGTCGTCGTGGTGTCGCCACCATTACCCATGAGCAGCTGCTGTTGCTGTTGCTGCAGTAAATGTTGCTGCTGCTGTTGCTGCTGTTGCTGCTGCTGCTGCAGTTGCTGTTGCTGTTGCTGGGAGCGATTATGATCGTCCTTATCAATGGTATCAAAACGCTTGAAGCTGCCGCTGGTGCTCAGCAGAAACTCGGAGCCGGATTGAATCTGCGTGTGGTAGGTATTAAAAATAAGAATTAAATAACAATAAATTAAATGATATTATATTTAACATTAGCCGGAAATTAATCCAAGTGTAAACAATTATGTATTTATATAAATAATAACATTTACAATATTTACAATATAATTCTAATTTTTTTTATTAAATTAAAAAAGAAAAAAAACAAAATATGCTCTTACGCTGGCCATGTAGCCGTTGGGATGGAATAGCTTATGCTTGTGCTTGGAGAGCCCAATCTTTTCCTCCTTGCTGGAGCGCATACGCATCCAGCTGGCGGCACGTGGTCCCAGGCAATGGCAACCAAGCAACACGCACGTCAGCACCAGCAGGAGCAGCAGCAGCAGGGCAATGCTGGTAAATGTCACGCCCAGAGGAGTCTCATCCATTTCGACCAACTGGTGGCGGTGGTCAGGCAATCGGGTAGTAACCGGTCAACCGGTTAATCTCTTGTACGGCTAGCTACAAAAGAAATAAGGAATACCCATTAATGCATTGGGTATAGGGTATCTCATAGTCGAGTTCATCATATAACTCACATAATAATATGTAATATTATTGCATTATTGTGTGATTCAATTCATTTTCAGGTTTTCCTAGCTTTTATTATCTTTTTTGTATTTCAATGAGATCAATCAATCACCCATCCATCACCCATCAATCATTCAACAATCAATACGTGTAAGATACTCTATAAACACATATACATAGACAAATAATTATCCCCCCCATTGATGTGTTTATCTTTAACTTAGTTTAATATTATGCTCTATAGTAGTTGAATATACCCATTTAGTTTTTCGTACAGGGTATAATCAGGTCCAACTGGACAACCCCTTGAGCACGCGCACATTGTTCCGGTTCCGTGGCACTTGGCATACTTAGTTATTATTGGTGTTTTGCAATTTCCGCACAAAACAAAAAACTAAAGAGAGAGCGAGAGAGAGAGAGAGTGAAAGAGAGAGAAGGGAATTGTGTAAGAAAGACAAAGCAATGACAATGAGCCGACATGTCAACACTTTCATCTAGCATCGCTTTACATCTTCTGGATGTGGGCCAAGCAATTGTTGTGCTCCACGGCTATCATCATCATCTGCCATCATTGTGTTGGACAGGTGTCTGTCCCAATGTCTATTTCTGTTTCCCTCTTCCCTCTTCACACCAACTCTCCCACATATGCACACCTCATCTCCCACCTCGCCCCTCCCCCTGACATTTTCCTGTTGACAGCTTTTTGATTGAATTTGTAACCAAATCTACAGCATTTTCACTTCAAAGACAAAACAGCCGAAGGGACGCGTCGCAACCAAAAAAAAAACAAAAAAAAAAACATTGGACTGAATGTTGTGTGAATGCTTCGCTTACCAATTTTCGTATTTCATTTTAGCCAGCCAAGTTCTTGGCCAGGTTGCAGACATCTTCAGAATCGAGTTAACAGCTAAAATAGTCAAAATTTCCAATGATATCTATTTTCTATCGCATCCAATGGAAATCAATACTATAATTTAATAAACATCGTGTTATGATATTTATTTGTTTATTATTAATTAAATTGTTATATGGTAAACCATATACATTATCTTACAATCAGTTCTATGTGATAAAATCTCAAAATTGTTTCAAGCTGAATTTATTTTAAATTAATTATAATTATAATTATTTATTTTGTTTTTTTTTTCTTTTTATGACAAAATATTACTTTTGAGTTCGTACTGTATTTGTGTTCCAATTCACAATTGACTTCTCGACATGTTTCGACTTGTCATTTTGTTGGCTAAGCGCCCACCGGGTGGAATCCCTGTGCCTATTCCCCGCCCTGCCCCAAAGTCTTTGTTTTCCATTGGTGGATTGCATCCAAGTGGCCCCATTCGAAAGTGGCTGCCCAAAATGGATTTGCTCTACTTTTATCTGCCTCTCTGTCCGTCTGTCCGTCTGTCTGTCTGTCCATCCGGCTGTCTCTCCATCTGTCCGTCCGGTGAAAATGCGAAAGGTGGCGGCTGCTGCTCTTTTTAATTATGCATCAACATAAATGCATTATACTGAGATAAGCGTTTAATGAGCTCATCACACACACACACACACACACACACGCACACGATGACAGAGGCGCGAAAGAGATAGAGATATATATGTGTATATGTATGTAGTTGAGAAACAGCACCATAAAGAGAGAGCAAAAGAGAGAGAGAGAGAGAGAGTGAACAAGAGTAGGACGTCTAAGTTGTGGTGGCCATGTTGGCATCTCAAATAGCTGCAAAACTTTTGCAGCAGCAGCAACAACAACAACAACAATGACAACAATTTTCATTAACCTACTGCGGGGTCATTCCACTGTGCACAGTGTGCATAATGCGACAAAATGCTGCAGTAGATGATAAATTACAAGTCCAAGATAATGTGTAGCAAGCGTCTGAAGAAGGAGAAGGCGACGGAAGGGGAAGGGGAAGGGGTAGGGGAAGCCGAACGATCAGCTAGCAAATGATGACAGAGGTAGTGCTGGTAGGGGGTGGTGGTGGGGGGGTGAAGGAGGGGCAGTGACCTGCTTTCGCTTAACATTTGATTCAATTGACAATCAAGTCAAATGTCTTGCGGTCACGATATGAAACTAAGCCAAAACATTTCACCGTTGATAACAATAAAAGCTTTAAAAGAGAAAGCTGCAAAAAATACAATCAAAATAACGAATATTAAAAGTGAAAGTGGCTGCTATCAAAAGTGAGAGGGAAAAAAACAACAACAAAAAAACGACAAAGAAAGAAACGAAAAACAAAAAAGCACAAATCAAAGATAACACGAAATTGGAGCATGTTAGCGGAAGAAGTGAGAAACTGGCAAAATAAACTGAGCGAGCGAGAGAGTGTGCTAGTTTGGCAGGAAGAGGAGGAGGAGGAGGGGGAGACCCATACACACAGTCTGATACAAACATATTGCTGAAAAATGCAAGATGTGCGCTTTGCAAATTTGCCTTTTTTTTTGTTAATTTAAATTATTTTCATAATTTTTTTTTTTAATTTTTTATATTAAAACATGGCATTTTGTTTTTGTTTTACCTTTGCTTTCACTTTGACACACAGTTTTCATTTAAATTCTGCAACACAATATCATTCCAAGTTCACATAAAAATATATAATATAATACTTTTTTTCTTTTTCTTGTTTCTTTTGATGACTTTTTAAATCAAATTTATCGCGTTCTTTTAACAATAACAATTGCCGCAATGCTGGTGAACACAATGGCAACAGCAATAACTATAACTAGTATAACGGGAAGGTGAAGTAAACGTGGAAGAGTTACAAGAATAACAACAACAACAACAAGAAGTGAAAGTAGCGCAATAACAATTCAACAATTGCAAATTTCTATTGTCGTTCATTGCGTTGCCGTTATCCATGCTGGGCGAAATCTCGCGGACAACTGAGAGAAAGCGCCCACAAAAGTAGGCAACAATTTTTTTTTTAAAGTTCAACCAAAGCCGATGCAGCGTATGCGCAATATATGAAATAAAAGCTAATTCTCTCGCTCTCGCTCTCTCTCGTTTTGGTTTTGTGTCTTGGCTTAATAAGCTTAAATTCGACCTAAATTATTCGATTTATAACGAGTTTTTGGGACAAAGTTTAGTTGCCATAAAATAAAAATGGTTGTGGCAATGGCTAAATATTGTTGGGCTTTTGTGTATTTTAAGTTATGAACAGTATCCTTTATGCCAACATTCAGATTCAGACTGCGATTTACCTAAATATATGGAGGCAGCTGCATTTTGGGGACTTTAATCTCTGATAAATATATATATATATAGGCAAAATAAGGTCCAGTATTATGGTACATTTAAGTTTTTGATACTTTCAAATTGTACAAATTGTCAAATTGTATTTAAGATAATATTGCCCCATTTGATTTATTATATTATACATATAATATTTATATATGATAATATAATAATATTTATATATGATATATTATGTTGGCACATAAATATTAATTATGATAAATAATATAATAAATAATAATTTATAATGAATAAAGTTATTATCCTGAATTATTTTGATTATTAACATTTGAAATTTATTTTTTTCTACTTTCGCGCGGGTACTTCATATCTTCTTCTGCCAATTTAAACATTCACATCCTTGACACATTTGGCACATTCGGACCTGCCAACTCGTCTTCAAATATTAACAAATTTAAATTATTTTTTTACATTATTTTAATTTGTATTAAATTCCCCCGTAGTTGTATGCCATATTACAATTTACTCTCCTTTATTGCTTTTATTTATTTAAATGAATTTAAACACTTTATGATATTATATACTTGTAAAATGTAATTGTTAAATAACACCAAATTACCTTTTAATATTCTGTTAATAAATTTACTCACCTAAAATATAGTTATGCTCCTTTAATTGGCACAACTTATTTTCATTTGAGCTGTTAACAAATGTTTTTATTTTATTATATTTTTGATTCTGTTTCCTGCCTGAAAAAAAAGTTAATTTAAATTCGGTTTTGTTGCCGGCTTTTATTTGTGAGGCGAAAAGCGATTGGTTCTGTTTTTGCTAAAGCAAAAGCTTAGTGACACAACGCCCATCGGATTATTGGACAGAAACGGTAAGGACTTTATGTCCATTTTTAAAAGGGTCATAACGCCATGGAGAGATTTGGGCGATAAGTTTTTTTTTGCTTGGACTTAACGCCAAAAAGTAAATAAATTATTTTAGCATTTATATAATACGAACAACTTGCATTAACTAGCTTGAATAAATATTAATATTAATATTTCTCAACACATTTTGTATAATTATCTACAATTTTTAATTAAACAATTGATTAAATGTTTAGAATTAAATGTCGGACTGGACATTAAGACCAAAACAACAAATATCAAAAAAGGATTTTCCAAGTCTTGAGGATTTTTTATCTATAAACAAATTCCCCAATATGTATGCTACGAATCACGTAAAAACTAGACTTATCCCAATTTATCCGGCTCGCAGTCACATTTGCTATAAATACTGTTTAGCCATAAAAATAAGCTGAAATTCCTTTGGGAAGTTCCCCAATATGTATGCTATGAATCACGTAAAAACTAGACTTATCCCAATTTATCCGGCTCGCTATCACATTTGCTATAAATACTGTTTAGCCATAAAAATAAGCTGAAATTCCTTTTGGGAAATTCAATATTATTTTTTCGTTAAGGTAGTTGTCTTGGCTACGAGTACATATTTATAGGAATTGTTGTTTAAAAAGGAAATTCGGCATTTGAATCGATATTTTGGGTGTATGAAAAGGGAAAAAAACAAAAAAATCCCGTTTATTGGAGCATTATTCATATTCATAACATTGTTATTGTTATAATTTAATTTCCTATCGTAGAAGGATCAACGGCATGTTCCTTTGATTCGACAATGCGAATTATAATGGGTATATCCTCGATTTTAGTCGGATTTGTCATTGAATGTGTGAATGGCTCGACGCATTCGCTTTTGAACTGCGCCCATTTGCGTGTTTTGATGAAATCTTGAAAGATCGACTCCCTTGAGGGGACGCAGCGATCTAAATAGAAGCGCAACCGTTGCCATATATGGCCAGGATTCTGATCCTCCTCCATGAGCCAGTAACGCGGTATCAGCAGGCACTGTACCGTCGTCCTGGCCATAACAACACGATGATCGCTCTTCTCACCCACACCAAAGAGTCCGCCATAGTACATCGAGCCAATGTCTACAAAATGGGTCGCATAATGTTCGGTTTCCTAAAATCAATTCAAATTGTTTTTTTTTTTTTGATAATTTCACTATTTAAAATGTTGCCGATTCAAATCCGGAATAAACTTACAATCGGAGGTATTAAATCAATCGTGGATGTTGGGCTGGAGCTGACCCCAGAGGCCGTAAATATTTCCGATTGCTCGGATTCAACTTCAGGGATTGGCAAAAGATTCTCCATGCTCAGTTTGGCTGATGCCGTTGGATATTGCAATGCCGAATTCGATTCTGTAGTTTCCCTTGTGCGATATATATCATCATCGTCATAGTCATCATCGTTGACATTTTGATAATACCCTTCGAAGTCCATGTCGGAATAGCGATCAGCGTCCGAAACTATCAAAGTTGACTTGCGATAAGGAACATGATGAACCGTCGGCTGCTCCTCCACAACGACTTCCGGTTTCGCCAGCAACATGAGGCAATGCTTCTCTATTTTCGCGAATTCCGCCTTGCGTTTCTGTCAACCAACAATAATAATTATTATATACGATGATTGTGATTGTGTTTTGACTTGATATACTTCTTTCTTTTTGTTGTGCCCCTGTTCATCCAGGGATGAGCTCGAACGTAGCAGCTCCCTAACATCAAACTGTTCCGATTTTCGCTCCTCATCCGCATCGTCGTCGTCATGCTGTTGCACCACAGCGGCCAGCTCATAGTTGGCTTCTCCTTGCGCAAAGTTTAACTAATTGAATAATAAAATAAATAATTAAATAAATAAATAATTAAATAGAAGGCATCTGTTGAATGGGAAATGAACGCCACCTTCATGTGAAGACACTGCAGGAGCACACACTCTCCGCTCAGCACAAAGTGGACATGTTGTATGTTCTTCTCCTCCTCGGGAAAGATCGTGCTCAATGGATCATACTGGCGTATTAGACCGAATTTACAGGCGCTCACAACCTGAAAAATGTTTTCAATTTATTTATTGTATAATTAAAATGTATATTTATTGTATTTTATTTGACCTGCGAGTGATTCATATATTTCAGATAGCTAAGCGATGCGATTGCCTTCTTCTTCTCCAGCCACACTTTCTTCACGTGTGGCTTGAGGATTTCCTTGAAATCGGTGTCATCCAGTACAAGAATCTCACAATTGGCTGTGGGTGTTAATGACAGCTGTTAGATATGTGCAAAAGCAACGACTTATGGATACCCTTGCTACTTAGCGTACTTGTTGCTGTGAACGTATTCATGCGGCCGTTCATCTCCAACATTTCCACCTCACCAATCCAATCGCCGGGTCCCAAAAATGCCTCTGGCTTCGTTTCGAATCTGCGTGTAGCCTACAACAACAAATCAGATGAGTATGAGTATGAGTTTGAGTACGTGTATGTACGTGTTAATACCCTATTACCTTATTATAAAACTGTCTAGACATCTCCACCTCACCGCTGACTATGAAATACACAACGCATGGCGTGTCGCCTTCCTTTACGAGGACTCGGCCAGAGCTGATTATCATAAAGTGAAGAAATGGCACGAGGCGAGCTCGAAGTTTCTGAAATGCCAACAAATTCAATTACAAACCATATTATTATACTATATACCATTGGTACGAAGGACATAAAACCCACCGGCGGTATCTGGGTAAAGCATCCAAGTCCAGCCACAATTAAACAAAGGGTTTTCCGCTCCGCTATGGTTCGATTGTGATGCGGCAAGGCCAATAAACCTTTTTGCTGTAATTCGCATCAGTTGGTTGTGAAACAGGCTAAAACTTTCAGATATCCCGTTATACGGTACGATATTACTTACGGCCAATGTTAGAATGCCAGTTTTATGCTTTTTGCGCACCAACATGGCAACATTCTTCTTAACATTCAGGGTGATGCCCTGACCCTGGTCCTCCGTATCGATGATCCATGTGTGATTCGCCAAGGCAACACGAACGACTCGCTTAAAGCGGAGCCTGGCGCGTTTCTTGCGCAGCGCCTCGTCCCCCTCCTTATGACGCTTTGACATACTCTTCGGGTGCTTTTTATGTGTCTTTCTTGAATTTTAATTTAAATATTTCAGTTTTGTCTTCTCGTGTTGTGTTTGTTTTTTTTGTTTGTTTGTTTGTCAAGTGAGTTTGTTTTTGTTTTTTAACATTCACAAGGCAACTGAGTTTTTAAATATTTCAAGATGTGAAAACGATAATCAAAAAATACAAATACAAATAAAATACAATGCATTTTTATTTAATTTATTTATTAATAATATTCTAAAATTAATATCGATTCATTTTTATTATAATCAAGTTTTTCACTATAATTCACAAGCAGTTAAAGCAGTTAAAGTACTCACCCAAATGCTGATCAAATGAGTTGAAATTGAAAAGCTTATCCCCTTTTGTCCTTCTATCCTTCTCCAGGCGCTGCACAAAGCTTTAACTACTTACAAAAGCTTTTTGGCACCAACTACCGCATTGCCGTTTTGGGACACTCAACAGGGGATGTGGTGAATGAACAGTTAGGCTGGTAAATAGGGGTAAATGGAGTGGAAACGCAAGTTTTGAGTGGGCAAGCAAAGCTCAAGTTGAGTGTGCAGCCGCAATGAGCTTTCACTCAATGGCAGTCGAGCTGTTCATTTGGATGCTTGGCCGATGTCTCTGTAATTTTTTCAACGACAGTTCATTACGGTTTTCAAGGATAAGCGATGCCCACGTTCCGCTAGGACGCCAGGACGCAAAACTCGAAAACTGACACAAAAAATATCCAACTCAAATTGAATTTGTCGTCTTTGTCGCCTTCGCAGTTTTTAACGTAATTTACTTGTGCTTTGTGTTTATCTTTCTACTCGGCTATTAAATAAAAAATATAAAAATAATATTTGTTGTTGTTGGTTTTTCTTTTATTTTTTTTATATGTGGCCGTTTCGAGTGACAAGTGATAGGAAAACAAATAAACAAACCGTGAAGTTGCCGGAATGCGGTTCGTTTTGCCTCAAAACTTAAAGAACAACATTCAAATTTAAAACAAAAAGCCAAACTAAAAAAAAACAAAAACGAAACAAAAATAAATAAACAAAACGATAAACGAGTTAATTAGACAAAATGTGTGAGGAAAAACTGGTCGAAGCGCAAAAAGAAAACTATAACAATTTAATGAACGTATAAATAAAGTTTATTTACAAGTTTTTTTTTAAATGTGAAATGCAAACAAGTTGCCAAGTGTTGTGCTCGAAATCCTAGAATTCAAAGGATCATTATAAATTCCCATTTTGTGTGTGTGTGTGTTTTTGTTTTTAATTTTTGTTTGTTTTTAATTTTTTGTATCGAGGTATTTTGGATAACGCATTTTATAGCTGGTAAGAGTGTGTGTAATTTGTTTTTTTTTTTAAATTGGGAGAAAAACAAAAAACGAAAGCTAATCATTTATTCTAACACTTCACAAAATACATTACAATTTTCAATTTACACACTTGATACTATATATACATGCATATACAGTGAAAGCTCCCTTGGCCGGCATCTCTCTAAAGCGGACATCTCTCTGTAACGGACAAATTCGTT